>BQNB010100702.1:4558-21843 GCA_026074375.1 Tanacetum coccineum
GGACACACATTTTAATATTTTCTTTCACATCAGACAAATCACTGATATAAACATATTTCGCCCATTAGCCTCGAATAGGCAGCTTTGACCCGAAAGAATTTCAAACTAAAATTCTTACAAAATAAAACACCATTTCACCCATTAGCCTCAAATCATATTTTTTAAAGGTTTTTTCAATCGTATTTCACAATTACTAAATTATTGAAGGCTTCTTAAATAATGAAACACCATTTCGGCCATTAGCCTCAAATAATGTTTTTTAGGATTTTTTTTCATTAGGATTTCGCAATTCATAAATTATTTAGACCTAATTAGCACTCGTTAATACATAGTATTGAGACCCAATTATATCTTGGTTATACAAATTCAAAGACATGACAATGAAAAAGAATAAACTAATTGTAAAAAAATCGCCACAAAAGACAAATGTGATCCATTCCGTGTGTTAGTCTGGTGTGATTGATGTGATTGTAACTGTTGCAAAAAATATGGTCAATTACAATAGTGGTGGTTGATTTTTTTATAAAATGAATTGGAGAAGATTGAGATCTATTTGTGGAATGTCTTTAAGACATGAAACCACAATATTAAAACTGTTACTTAGACGGGTTTGACTTAATCAATATTGTTGTGAATACCATATAGGAGAGTAAACATGAGAATGACACATCAACACTAATTAATCATGTTGCTTCAAAGAGTTGTAAAAAAGTATGTTTTAATAAAAAAATAGAAATAGATTTATATCGGTACTTAATATTAAGAGTAATTAAATAATATTTAGTTACCATGATAAAACAACGTAGGATCTTATATCTTGATGGGAGATCCAATTTCTTTAAGAGTTAATGTTTAGTTAATGAATTATGGTAATGACTTCATAATCATAACCTAATTAAGAGTTGATCAATGCTTGACCTCTCTTATAAATAAAAGATTATTCACCTCAATAAAAACACACAAACACATCTTCCTCTCATCTTTCTCGCTATAAAAACACAGAGAAAAATGTCTAAAATATCAAAGTTCTTCAAGTCACTATTCGGGTTCAAACCATTAGACCCAAAACGACGTGGTTGGACCTTGTTCAAATCATCCCACAAACAACATAACCATGACGAGGCCATCTCTGCTGACCAAGGATCGATTCAGTCACGGCCACCTAGTGTTGAGGCAAAATTGATGGGACTGGAAGCTTTACCCGATTATGCTACAACGAATCAAAAACAAGAAATGGGCATGACCCAATCCACCCTCCATTTTATGCGGTTACTTCTAAAGGCAACTCGTCAATGAAAACGGTCCTGTTTACTCCAGCTAAAAATGACAGTTCTCAAAACTGTCGTAGTGGCTACTCTGACCACCCCAACTACATGTCACACACGGAGTCTTCACAGGCTAAGGTCAGGTCTTTAAGTGCTCCTAGCGTACGAAGAAGATCAAAATATACAAACGTTAAACAAAAAGATGATCAACACCGCGAGGCTGTTGGTGAACCGAAGAAGGCTAGTTACAGAGGAACTCAAGTGTCTCGTAAAGTGGCTATGGTGCCTGATTTTTCTGATGAAATTGATAACAGGCAGCGTCTAAGCTCAATACAAGAGGTAGGTTCATGTGCCTTTAGTTCTAGAGGTGGTAATTTCCACCCATTGACTTGTAAGTGGGTTGGTTCAGTTTGTATTTAATTTAAGCATATCAAATGGTTAGAATGAGAAAAACTAGTTAAAAAGGATACAATTTAAAAGTGTTTTTTTTATGTTAATTATTTATTTGTAATTCATCCAACCTTCTTAATAGTGAAGTTAAGAAAATTCTATTATTACTGAATCAAATAGCTCTTGTATTCATCTAGATTCTAGAACACGCAAATGATTTGAAAAGCACAAGTTTGAAAGTTGAAAATTGAAAATAATGTGTTTTCGCGTAAACAAACTTGCCCTTTACCACCTTTAGCTTTTTTATACATATACATTCATCAATATTCACACGTTGATTACCTTTTTATTTAATATCTAGAAATAAAATTTTCTATTGAGGGAGGATGAGTCACATGATGGAATCTATATGGAGGATTCACCTTGGCATGTGAAACATATGCAGAAGACACTTAAAGGTAAGGATGTTTTTTTTCTCATTCTTCATATATCTTTCAGCTGTCTCGCATAGAGTTAATAGACATATTTAGCAGTATTAAAAGCTTCAGTGTTTATTTATAGAGTAAAAAAGCAATGCCACGAATCTATACATGAAGCTTAAGAGATGAAAATCTCCTGTTATTCATGCCATTGTGTAGATGTATAACCACGGGCTGAGCCAAAAAAATTTGCTCGAGGGGGTTTATTTTGATAATTTTAAAAAACTACACGGTTGTTAGAGGGGGAAGGGGGCAAATTACAAAAAACTGGGTATTTTAGAAAATTTACACTACAAATTTTTTCGCTAGCGTGTGGCATTTTTTTTACTAGGATTATAATAAATCAAAATGTTAATAAATATATTATAAGTGATTCAACGATGTTATGAAATATGCAGCTAGTATATCTTCTATTTGATTGAGAAAAGACAGTTTGTCACAATCTTTTTCATGGTCATCTCTAACACTTCTAGCCCAACTAGTCCAATGGGCTATGCAAAGTCTCATATCGAGTTGATACCACATGTGGAATTTGGAACTGTGATACATGAGCACCAAAAGTTAGCCAGTAGGTCAACAACAAACTGTGACCGTAGTCTTTCACAAATGACTAGCCATAAAGTAACAAAAAGTGGTCGGTAAGATAAATGTGCAATCACAGAATCATGTCTTAAGGAAAATAAATGGTTTTAATACTTTGGTATTAGTTTTTTTAAGCAAAGTCAAAACAAAAGTGAATGCTAAATAAGAATCATCACTTGCAACGGGAGAGGGTGATTAGAATGCAGGGGTGGAGCCAGGATTTTCAGTTAGGGGGCTGATTGTGCTTAATGTAGAAAGTCATAATGATAAGGGGGCTCAATATAAAAAACAAGTAGAAAAGCGGCTTGTAATATAGATAATTAATGAATAAATAGGCTGATTAGGGGTGTCTCAGCACCCACTAGTCCCCCTACTAGCTCTACCCCTGTTTGAATGAACCCCATAAACTATAGTTGCCTAGTTGGTATATAGTGCTATACAAAGGTGCCGTTCCAAAAAAAAGTGCTATAAAGGGGTGGCAATATGGGTGGGTCTTCCTGGTTGGGTAATGTGTCAAAACTGGGACCATTTTGGTCGGTTCATTGGTCGGTCTTAGTTGACCACAGAGACTTATTGTCCAAGATATATCAACTTTTTTAATATACAGGTAGTGTGTCAAATATGATAACAGAAATATTTCGACAATATTGCTATTTTTTTTCTTTGTGTAAAATGGTTTAGGATGCTGTATGCATAAAAAATATTAGTTGACTTGCAAGTTTCAACCCATTTGTTTTATTTGACTTGTTTCCTTTTTAGCCAACGATTTTTTTATGCCAACTTAGTTAAACGAGTAATAGTTTGAGGGTCCATTCATAAGTAAATGTGTCAACATTGCCACCCTCTGTTATACAAGCGATTCAATTTTGTTTGATTATTTATATCCCTATTTGCTTACAATTGCACGAATTGACACTAGCTTTGATTTCACAGATGATTCTATCCAAGTGATTAAAAAACAATGCGAAATACGAGATGATGTCATTCCTAACACACTCGGCTTCGGTGTTTCTTCCGAGATTAACCACAAAAAGCTGCAAAACATCGAGCATTTGGTTCAAAAACTCACAAGGCTCAACTCCACTCACGACGAAGCACACGCAAATTACATTGCATCTTTATGTGAAAACACAAAGCCGGATGATAGGTATATTTCAGAAATCCTATTAGCTTCAGGGATTCTCCTAAGAGACCTCAGGTCGAGCCTCACAACATTCCAGTTCCACTCTTCGGGCCACCCGATTAACCCCGAGTTATTTTTGGTATTGGAACAAACAAAATTCAGTAATTTACCAAAGCAAGAACCTTCAAATAAAAAGTTACCCAATAAAGAAAAATTTCATAGGAAGCTAATTTTTGATACTGTTAATGAGGTTCTTGCAAAAAAGTTAGCTTTAGTGGTACCTTCACTCGAATCTTTTTCAAGCAAGTCTTTTAAGCTCGCGAACAACACCTTAAACGGGCAAAAGCTTTTAAGGGATCTATGTATGGAGATAGAAGAGCAACTACAAGTGAAGAAGAAAAAAGAAGATGTGAGTTTAGATGAGGAAGATAACGGGTTGAAAACCATTTTGTGGGAGTAAGTACTGAATCATGCAGAAAGTAGGACAGATTATGACGGTGAACTTCCAGTAATTGCATTGGAAGTTGAAAGATTGATCTTCAATGATCTGGTAAATGAGGTTTTTTTGGGTGAAGCTTCTCATGGTAAGCGAATACAGCCCGGAAGATGTCACAGACGGTTGTCCTCAAAGTAGTGTGTTTTCTACTTTCCACTATGTTGCTCAAATTTCTTCTTCTTTTTGAGATTGTCACTGATACTTTCTTAATCTTATTGTTCCACTCTGCGTTTTGGTTTTATGTATGTAAAAGTGTAAGAATCCATGCTACTTAACTTTAGTGAAGAGGTTATGACACCCTTATATAAAATTGAAGGCAAATAACATTATTTACATGATTTAATCAGTGAATGCTGTTGAAATTTCATGGTTCTATGCTCGATCATGTGTTCTTATTCTCATAAAAAGTAACCTTAGTGTTTTTTTGGTAGTTGCTTTTGGTTGTTTACTTGTGTAAAGCTTGTTGCTTCAACTAGTTCCGAAAGTGATGATCAAGACCTTTGGTAACATATTGATGCCTCTTTTCTGCTAAATGTTATAATCTAAAATGTGTAATATATAAAAACCAGATATTACTCGAGAAAGTGGAACGGACTTGAAGTGTGAGCCAACGATTGTGGTTTTCTACTTCTGATGATGAAATTCTATAGTGTCATTGCTTTATTTAACCTCAGTCAAGCTTTTATGCTTGTAGTATTGAAGTCTAGTATTTCCATTTTAAATGAAAGAAAAAATACAGATAACTAGAGATCTAAATAGTCAAACTGGAGTTCAACTAGGTTGAAGAACTATTTGAGTTTGACCAGATAGTTCTATAGCTTAAGAATATTCATTAAAAAATATTGTTCTGACATATAAAACCAAACTAATTCATGTTTGGCTCAAAAATATAAACCAAACTTGTTAGCATAAAAAGTCCATTTATTAACAACATACTTTCTTTATTTCTACATCAAAGTAACGTACGGTGTAAAACCGATTAATATAAAAAAATGACATGTTGATTTTCCGCCTAATTTATTTATTATTTCCACCTATTTTTTTAAAATTTCATCTAGATAATTTAGATCTTATTTGTATCCGTTTAAACCGTGAGACCTGCCACCTCTGCTTAACAAACTCCCATTTTTATTAAATCTTGATGGAAAACATTCCAACATATTTAATGGCTTTAACCCAATTTTAACAAATAACACTCAATAACTAGTGATGAAATTATGATTTATATCCGAGTAAGTCGATCAAAATCAAATACATTATTATAACGGGTGCAATTATATGTACCCAATTTTTTTTTATCAGCAGGGAATGAAAATTTGATGTTAAATATCTTCACTCGTAAAGATTATCAGGAATGAAGCTTTAATGTTACTAGCCATTTTTTTATACGAGGAGTGAAAAAATAAGAGATATTGATGTTTAATAGACGATTATTTATTTTAGTAAGAATATCTTCACACGTGAAAATTATAAGAAAGGAATGAAACTTTGATGTTACTAGCTAATTTTTTATAATAGAAGTGCAAAAATAGGAGATAGTGATGTTTAATAGATGATTATTTAGTTTAGTATGAATATGGTAATTAGTTCACTTATGAGATATATTTTTAGACCTTAGAGGCATAATGTTTGTTGAACTAATGAGAATGCCATAAATCACACACCAAGCTGAAAAAGGTTTAGAATTTTAGAATGTGAGATCACTGTAATTCATTACAAAATATGATCTAACACGATTAATGAAGGTACATTGGCTATTTTTCTGGCATGTTAGTATTCATCTCTAATCCGTCTAGATATGTGATGTATTTGCTGAATCTTTGAGACATAACCTATGAATGTAGTGGCCTTCTGAGTGTCTTTCTCTAGGACAGTATCGGAAAGATTCAGAGGAAAGAAGTAAACTCTTAGTTTTGTATATATGCCGCCTTTTCTTTATAGTTTTAGCTAAACATACATTGTTTTATGGTATAAATAAACCATCTGGCGTTGACTGCTTATAGAAATATAAAAGTAAGATGGTCAACTCTTAACAAATATTACGACTGTAAACGATTGATAGCAACTTGGTTTTTGCATTGTTATGTGTGTAACTGTGTTGCTAATGTATGTGTTAACTTATAGGAACTAAATCGATAAGATTCAGTTGGCTTGGGTGGGCCTAACTCTGAATGCCATATTATTGACTTGAGGGGTGCTCTTGTGGAAAGGTGAGTTTTTGTTTGTAGGGAGAAACTCATTATTGGCCACTGTCTTGTTTTATCGCGTTTGGTTGTCCGTGCAAGTATGTTTTTAAATAATATTTTTTGCTCTTTTAGTAACATTGTGAAGTTAGTTGAATTGTTGATATTATTATTTTGTTGTATTTTACCTAAATGAACATATTGTAATTGCGTGAATGGTTTGTTGTTAGGCCCGAAAGACGTGAAAGATATTTTGTTACTTTGAAAGATAGCAGGGGACATCAGTGGGAGTACTGACATTGTTAAAAACCAGGTATGTTTTAGGTTGTAGTATACATTACTTTATTTGTTTCATTCTTTAGTGGCCGCTAACCGTGCTACCTTTATCTTTTGCAGATTGCATATTGTCTTATTTTTTCTCTTATAATTTCTTTGATATCAAACGCTCTCAGTGCATCACCAGACACAATATCTATATTGTCACAGGATGCTTCATTTTCACATTATTTTCAGGAAACGGTAAGTGCAATTCCTTCTATTCTCTACCATAAATAGATCTTTAGCCATGATCTGAAACTTGTTTTAATTCAATAGGTGATGGCGATTGGGAATGATCAGTTGATTTAGTGCATTGCGTTAGACTTGCGTGGGCAGTTCACTTGATGATAATACAAGAAGTAACTTGAGTTTGTTACTTCCTGAGTTTAACAAAACATTCACCTGATGTGTTAGATATTTTACTTTAAATTCTAAATTATTAAGTCACACTAGAGCCAAGTTGGCAAGGTGTCCGCGTGTTCCTCTATTCCATGTCGATAGTTATTCTACCTAAATATAATTTTAGCTCAGTGTTCCTTACACTTCTCTATATATACCACATAAAGGACCTGAGCTTTTGTCTGGCAATGATGTTCTATGGACATTCGGAAAATCTGCTGGAGAGGATCACACTAATTTTTTGACACTCATTGTATTCTTGAAGACACTTAAATGTATGTTTTTGTGGGTGCAAAAATGCTGAATGATGGGTTACCATGGTAGATATGCTTATGGAACTTACAGAAGAGAAAAGATTACTGGAATAAGACCCGAAGAAGATCTCGATATATTTATGAAAGTATGAGACGTTCATTAAACGTGTATGCCTTCTTTAGTGGTCATTATTTTGATTTATTACAGTTTAACAAATCAATATTCTGTATTCTAGGCAAATAAAAACACACGTAACATATGTTGACATTTAATAAGAGTTTGATAGCATATATTATTTTTTATATTAACACTTATAACCCCATACGTGTTTCGAAAACTAAAAAAAAATATTTGACATAATCAAGTTTACTTTTTACATCATTTTTACTATAATAAATTTTAATCTCAATATTAATGAATTAATAAAAACTTTATTCACTTCATAATCTTCCTAATGTTATTGACTTAAAACATAAAAGATGAAAAACATATTTAAGTGACAATTGTATATAATAAAAAACAAATTTGTTAAAAAAAGTAAAAAAGGAAAAGTCTGATTTCTTTAATTAGTGGTTAATTCAAATCTGAATGGCATGTGTTCGTAACGTTTTTGAGACGGTTATTCAACAATGACACTTTTTGCGAGCATTCTAAAATTTACATAAGAAAAAAATAGCAATGTCTAATTAACTACATTATTCTAAAAATTGACCACCAGGAAGCTTATATATGTTGTTTTTAGCTTGCAACGGTAATAACTAATGATTCTTGGACTATTCAACTTGACGAGGCATGCAGACGCGTGCAATGCACACGGGTTAGTTTCAAAGTTGCTTGCGTATTCTAAGGAGCAAAAGTTACAAAACTGATGCACCGTGAATAGTTACAATCAAATTGTTACTAATTTGATTGTAATAAATGATTTTGTGGTCTAATATAGATTGTATAATGCCTATAATGAAATATTGATTATTGGGTTTGGAATAAGGTTGCCTACTTAGGCAGAGAGGCCCGGGCGGCGCGCACGGATTGCATCTAAATTTTGATCGGCGACCTAGTCCCACTAAGCTAGAATAGTAACCTTGGTCCTGTTATTGTAAGTTGAATTTATGGAGGGTTAAACGTGGTTTGTATTTAAAGAACATCGTGTATGGGACCCATGGCTGTTGCACACGAGTTGTGACTAATTGTTGAATGGCAGCAGGGTTATCTACAACATGGTAAAGTCTTTACATTAGTTACATCATAGAGCATGATGGATACCATCTTTCTTAAAGTAATGTAAATCCTTCTTTTAGACATATATTTCAAGTCTGGGGAAATCTTGGTGGCTAAAAGGCTGTTCAATAGTCTAAACTACCTAATACAGATTAATTAAATATAACTAAATACAAAAATTTATGTCCATTATAGTTATTATATTTCAGTGAATTACATGCCTTTGGTTAACAAATTAGCATGTCGGAGTTTACCGAAGGCCAATAAATTACAGACATATAAAGCTTAATATGGCATCTAGAAACAATGGATATCAGAAATTACTTCATGTAGATATCTCTTAGTCACTTGGTCCTGACATAGCCTATGCGCTGGATACAAAATTTTGTATCCTAACTGTTATGATTACGTCAATGCTTCTCCTTTGCAGTTACGCGTACCGAGCCACATTGCGGCTTGCTTAGTCTGCACACTCACCTCAAATAGAAATGTAAGACACTAAGACTGGACAAAATGTTATACCTGATCAGTTTTATGTTACACCCCAGCTGCCTCAATGTTCTAAGCCAAGTTTTGTCGTGTGGTTTTGTAATATCTGCAGTAATAAATCATGACAAAATGCATTTTTGAGTAAAATCAATACAATATTTATCCCTATAATCGTTGATCAGTAAAATCATGTTATCTCTTTCCAGTTATATAATCATACCTCATAACTTCTTCTAGGTTAATCACCTTGAGTTCTTCATATGTTGGGTGGTATTGCGGTACTTTTTTACCAATTACTCCCAATAGTTAGAACTAACAGTCTAGTTTCCGTGAATGTCTTTCACACCAATCAGTCATTTTTTTATAAAAAGAAAAAGGAAGGGAACTATCACCGATAATCAGCGGTCCGCGTAAATTAGTTTTCACGATCAGGCATTACAAAAATATGATATTTCTGCAAACAAACAGGACAAAAACAATACATCAGATATTGAAAATAAGATAAAAATTCCTTGAGACGTACAAAAGTAGTAAACTTTGCTCTATAGCGATCTCATCAAAGTTTGCACATTCCCGGTGGACGGTTAATGCAGCAGACCCGCCTTATATGTCTGATTTCAGATAGTTTCCAAAAAGGAAAATGAACAAACTAATCGGTCAAACGGTTCCTTCATTTTCCGTACGCGTAAACATCAGAAATCTGCAAGTACACAAATGGAATTAGATTGGATTATGGTTCATGACTAAACAGTCAAAAACGTTCTAAACACAAAGACCAGAAAATTCATTGAAGGATGAGGTTGTATCACCTGGGTTTGATCTTTCGCAAAAAGTGCAAAAAAATACTTTGTAATCACCAAATTAAAAGTGATAACCGGGATTATATTAGCATAGTCAACACGAATTTTGATAAAAAATCAGCAACAAACACTCAAATGAATCGGACTAAGGCATTTTGAATAAAATTAAAACCCGCTGACATTTAAGTTGTTAGCATTAAAACCCGCAAAAGAAGAAAAAATTGTTTATGCAATTGCCTTTGCTATATCAAGAAAAAGAGTAACATGTTTTGAATGTTGGGAACAGAATCCATTTTTAGTAAAATTTCCAGATCAGGTTTCGTTTGCAAAAACAAATTAAAACCCGCAAAGGATAATTAATACTCATGCAAAGTCAACAAAATTAGTGGGAACCGAAGACTGTGCATGGTTCTCAAAATTGCATTTAAGGGAAATAGTTGTATCAAAATGGGTAGCATGATCATAACAGGTTCGGGTGACAATGTAGATCTTGTTCATGGTCGTGTCTGGCATAAGGACGCCAAATCAATCACTCTAGGCCCGAGTTTATAAAACCCCAAAAATTTAATAAGCAACTGCTAATTACAGAAAATCAAATCTAAGTGTGACAACTAATGGACAAAAGTACCAGAAATATTTATATAAGGCCCTTATCAGGAAAATTAACTAATGTGCCTCACGTAACCTATAGATGGATCCTGTGTATTTTAGGAGAATATTCATGCACCTATTTAAACAGAAAGTAGAACGGAGACATATCAAAATTATATGAAAGAAGCAATGGGTCAAATAAGTACTACTAAAACTGTGCCAAACTTGAACAATGATTTTAACTAATTCCTGGAAAAGACTCCGTGCTTTTAGCTTGAAAATTCGCAAAAACAATTGATCAAATCTCCATTGATGGAAAACGTGCTTGACCGAGTTTCATACTGAAGTAATGAACAATCTCAGTTTATTGAATAAAAAATCACAGGTTATCACATATCCAAGATTGACAATATTTGTCAACTATGATAGTGATTTTTGGTTCTCCAAACATCATTGAAAAGTAACTAACTATTTAAAAAGTAATAAAGCTACTCATATGATTGTAGCTGCTATGAAAGGAAACAAACGTTAAAGTAAGTTAAAGTTGTTTAAGGTAATGAATGACCTACCTTTTCAAGAGAAATATTAGTTTTTTATTATTAATTTAAAAAACTATATCAAATAGTATAATAAAATATCAAATATAAAATCCCCGCGAGTCAACCGAGTCAACCCTTTGGGAAAAAGGTCAACAAACTCACGGGTACAATATAAATGATCACTTTTTGGTATGATGCCTCGGGTGTTCGGTTTCATTCATGGGAGTTTAATTCAGTGAGCGCCATGGTGGTAATCCTTTCTTATTTTAATAGTCTTTCGTTGTTTTGCGAGTTTCGTTTTCGTTAAAGTTTTCTGTTCCTATTTCGTCATCTTTGTTTGTTTGGAATCGTTTTTGCGTGTATTCGTCACTGCTTGTTTCTTTCTAGCCTTTTTTAATAAAATTCCATTTGCCGTTCAAAAAAAAAAAAAAAAAATAAGTGTTACCCGAGTCGTTCTCCCAACGAGGCGTGAAATTGACGGTTACGTTTTTGGTTTGACTTTTGGATGCTTGAATGACAAAGGATTTGATTTTGGTTTTCTAAATTCAACGGGAAAACAAGAAAGCAATCTAAAAAACGAAGTAATTAAAGCAAAAACCTAAAACAATAACGGGAATCCTAAAAAAACTGACTTCAAACCATAAATTATCAAAATTTTAATCCTAAATTATTTTTTTAACTTTTTATAAAACCCTAAATGACTGGAAAAGCAAGAAACAAATAATAAAAAATCCCAAAATGTAAGCAAATAAGTAAAATCAACGAGAAAAAACGATGAGGGAACAAATCACATCTTTAAAAAAAAATCTACAAATTTAACCCTACAAAAACTAATTTAATTTGTTTAACAGTCCTAAGTGATAAAAGATTTTTCTTTTTAAAAGAATTATATCTTTTTGACTTTTATTTTATTTAATATGAATTAAAAACAGATTTAATCTAAATTAAATATTAAAAATACTAAACTATTTATAAAAAATATGAAAAAGTTACAAAAAGTGCTTAAGAGTAAGCTATACCTATGAAAAATAAAACGGGGCAAACAACTTGTCCAAATAAATGGCTGTTTAGCTTAATGGCTAAAAAGGTGTTAAAACAATAATGTTTGCGAGTTAAAATGGAAAAGACCCAAGGGAATGTTTGGTGGTAGAGAGTGGTGTTAAAGTGTTGGTTGAGGTGAGATTGAGGTCTCAGGTTCAAACCCTGAGACCTCCCTCAACTTCCAACATTTATGTTTTGCACATTTTTTTATTGAAAAAGCTAACTAAGATAAAAATAAGCACTTTTTAAAAAGGGGAATTTTGCTAAAACTTATTAATAAGCTACTTTAAAATGGCAGAATGCTTAAAACTAACTAAAGACTTATAATCAAAACTGATTTGGGTTTTAAGGTTCAATAAGCAAGTTTAAGACCAATAAGCTCAAAACAGATTATTAGCTAGACTCAAAGAGCACACACAGACTTGAAAAATCATAAAAGAATCAAAATACATTAGTATAGTAAAACACACCTCTGATTGTAGGTTAAGAGCTTCATGTTTGGTTAAAAATATAAACCAAACTTGTTATCATAAAAAGTCCATGTATTAACAACATACTTTCTTTATTTCTACATCAAAGTAACTTAAGGTGTAAAACCGATTAATATAAGAAAGAATACATGTTTCTTTGATTCAATCACAGCCTTTGAATTTGGCCTAACGAATCAAATCCCTTAGGATTGCCAATGTGATTTTGGTACTTTGTGAGGTGGGGTAAGGTTTTGTGGCTTTGAGAGAGTGATGGGTTTGTCGTGGTGGAACAGTAGTCGAGTTGGGCAAAACGATGGGTGAATAGTGCTGGCAAGAAAAGAGGATTTGGGTTTTTTTTATAACAGGGTTACTCTATTTTTGGTTTATGTTTGCATCATTAGTCCTTTGGGACTAACAGTGTAAAGTAATAAGGACTTGGGGTCAAATGAGGGTTAAGGGTGCATGGTTAATGGTTGTTAAGTGGTTTGTAGGCTTTGAATTTCGGCCGGATTATATAAAATGGGTTTAATGAGTTAAGGGCTTAGATTTTGGACTTTCTAATTCCTTTCTACTGCATCATTACAAATAACAAGAATGAAATTTATACTAACTAGCACCTAATTAAGGCTTGAAACAAATAAGCTGAGCTAACAAACTAGAAATCCACATATTTGAACCATGAATAAAATGAACATAAAACTTGAAATTTAAACTAAATAAACTTATGAAAGCTGATTTATAAACCAAGATTTGACCAGTTAAAAGAGATTAAATGGTCAAAAACAAAGTTAGTACTGCTAGTGCCAAACGCCCCTTTATCATTTAGAAACAGAAGTAGCATAAGATAAAATAATATCAAATAAGCATTTACTAACATGAAATAAGCACTTAAAAGCAAATTAATAACCAAAGAGTATTAAGCTAAGTTTAGACAGATTTATGTAGAAAACATGAACCAAGAGGATTTGAATAATAAGCAAGCATCAAAAAGCAAATGACATCATAAATAAGTAGTAAAAAGCAGGATATAAAAGAAAATAAGCAGTATAAGAAATGCTACAGTAAATGATATCAAACAAAAGAAAGGGTAGTGTACCTTGATCCAAGCTCAAACATGGATCAATAACTGCTCTTAAGATATATTCTACAAGCTCTAGCTTGTTATAAACAAGCTAGTAAAGTCCATAAGCCCATCCAAAATTGGCTTATCATCCAAAACACAATAAGCTGAGGTAATTTAGGGTGGATTTTGAGTGAAACTGAGTTAAAACAGTAAAGAGCTTATGAAAATGACTTGTAAACTGAACTAAGCTTAAATTGCATAAGGTAGAAACAGAATTAAAAAAATGACAGAATTATAAAACTTAAAACTTGAATTTCATTAAAAATTAAACATTATATTGCTTTTATAAGAAAGTACATTAAAGTAAAATAAGTAAAAACAAGTTTATACTACTCCTAAACTACTACTACCCTAGATGCTCCATTACACTAGATTCTTTTACTGTGTGAAAACACACACACTTTATAGCCGTTCTTGGTGCTCTTAGCCATTTGAGTTGTGTTTCTTGTGTGAGAGCAATCCAACCTTCAATCCTAGCCCTCAATCCCATCTTGTGTTTCTTTAATTCAATCACAGTCTTTGAATTTGGCCTAATGAATCAAATCCCTTAGGATTGCCAACGTGGTTTTGGCACTTTGTGAGGTGGGGTAAGGTTTTGGGGCTTTGAGAGAGTGATTTGTCGTGGTGGAACAGTAGTCGAGGTGGGGAAAAGGATGGGTGAATAGTGCATGCGGGAAAAGAGGATTTGGGTTTTTGTTATAACAGGGTTACTCTGTTTTTGGTTTATGTTTGCATCGTTAGTCCTTTTGGTTGTTAAGTGGTTTGTGGGCTTTGAATTTGTGCCGGATTATATAAAATGGGTTTAATGAGTTAAGGGCTTGGATTTTGGACTTTTAAATTTTGTAGAATTTATACAATAAGCTTAATGGGCTGACCCGACCCATTAGATGGGTGCGGGTTGGCCTATTAGTATTTTTCTTCGGTTTCGTATTCGGCTTTGACTTGTTGACTTTTTGACTAGTTGACTTTGAATTCTTCACGCTCTTTCTATTCTCGGGCTCGTTTTTGTCGGTTTTGCTTTGTTTTTATCCTTTTTCTGAATATCCGGTACATGCACAACACATATAGCAAAACAAGCATATATGCATTTTATGTCCGTTTTGGGTCATTTAGGCTCGTTTTTATAGGCAAAAGGCATGTGTAATTAAACACATACGAGGTAACTAACATGTAGAATGAGTCTACATGTAAAACTTGTAGTTAATCAAGAATGTTGATCCATAGTCTAGACTCTTAGCAAATCCTATTTGGTTTACTGCTATATTTCTTAAGTTTAATGACTCATGAGTTTCTATAGGACTCATTCTATAGTTGATTTAGAGATTGCGGTCTATGGTAGTGATGGAAATGGATATTGTTTGACCCTTTAAAGATAAAGCAAAACCCACATCAACTTATCATCATTATGTATATAGTGACATTAAGAGTTACTTGGGATTCCAGTAGAAACTAACTTGTCATCGTCGAGCGAACTAAAATAAACCTCCAATGAATCAGTGGTGCCAGTGCGGACTTTTTCGATCAACTATTATCCATTCTCGATATTTAAGATTGGTTTTGTATGAGTTACTTGTTCATACCTGCGTATTTCGTATATGTTTGTTAGTATGTATGTATTCTTATTGGGTATATTAGCATAGGATTGTGTTACTTACATACGCCTTTTTTGTAAGTTTTTTGGTATATTTGGATTGAGATACCAATGTGTAGCTCATGTTCTAAACAGCTAGCTTAGATTTAGTATCATACATAAATATCGCAAGTGTGTCTTACAAATAGGTGTTGCATATGTGTTTTCAGTAAAAGGATCATACCATTGTATCGTGTTATCCAACAATAACTAACCTCTATCACAACTGGCTTTTCCATGGTTTTGTATTCTTGTACGTTGAATTTTGTCGCCATCTCATGCCAAAGTGAGAGGCCAATGATATTGTCGTTGTCAAAGGTATTACATTTGTTAAAGACATATAATTTAAGTCATCATTGTAATGATTTTTTTATAGGAGAGGATACCTTAGATTCTGAATATCGATTGTTCTTCGACGGATGCGATTTATAGTAGCATCACCTGATGTGTGGATCCTACTGAGTGCTTGTATGCGGCCGACATAGTTAGTCGTTATAGGGATACATATGTGAGTAACTATAATACTAAGCAGTTTATTAACGATTATATCCATACATGTAAGTATTGCATTCCTAACATTTTCTCTTACTGGAAGCTCATTGTAGGAAGCGAAATCAAAGTAGAATAGGATGAAAAATTAACCTTGTGTAACCTTTTGTAACACCTGTATTAGAGCTGAATCTGCTTATACATATATATCAAAAATCTTATGATTGCAATAGCCATTTATTGAGATCCAAACACCCCCTAAGATATTAGACTCAATTGTTTAAACCAAAAAATTGCAGTTGACTTACCTTTATAACAATCTAGGTCATGTTACATCTTCAATGAATAAGGTAACCAATATCTCGCAATTCCAAATCCTCCAATGCTACTTCGCTGTTTCCACCATCTTTAACACCTACATAACCAAAAGTCATTGAACTTTATAAGAATTTTCAAATAAAAATAGATGGGTACTTCCTTAGCATTAGGATATTAATCATCTATTAAAATCCTAATGCTTTATGATTGTTCAAAATTTAATCAGTTTTTTTTATTGTCAAGACAATTTGAAGTATGAAATCAAAATTTAATTGCCTTATGATTTTAGGAATTATGGTTGTTATGATTCTTATATGAATATATGTATTTTGAAGATTAGAAATAATTATGAATGATCAAAAACCAAAAACATACCTCTGATCAAAACATATATTCACCCAGATGGCGAACAAAGGAGGTTGTGTAACAGATGGAAGATGGAATGCATAGAACACTTCCACACTCATTAGGAATAGCAACCTTTGATCATCATATTGAATACCTGAACGATTGCATTAACTGTGAAATAACTTGGATATGGAACGATTGTGTATACATGGCTTGAATATAACTTGCAGTTGCTTAAGCCTTTAATGGACACAACCCAATTAAATTAAGAGGTTGTATCTTTTAAAATAATAGATTAATCAATTTCAAAATATGTTAAATGATCATAAATAAGCAACTTAGAATAAGGTATGTGATTAAACTCCATTCTTTCGAGAAGTATTCATAAACTTGATATGTTTTTCTACTTACAATAAAATTAATCTCCAATGAAACATGTATCTTGTAAAACATTACTCAAAAATGTAGTAAAAATATCAATGGTAACAATGAGCATAAACATTCTAAACCTCATGGAAAGTATAATATACTATGCACAACCCTCCATAAAACACCAAGAACATAAGTATGATGTTTTTACTCCCTAGCTAAGACCTTTATCTTGACACATCAATTTAGCTTAAGTGATTGTCCCACAGTGGTTGAAGTTTTCTCGGAGTTTCAGTGACATCGACATCAATATTATCCACATAGTCATTTGTGCCCTACAATAAAAGAAAAAATTAATCATTATTAAAAT
>BQNB010100703.1:0-24641 GCA_026074375.1 Tanacetum coccineum
TGATGTCATCAAATATCCCCCCACTTGAATCCTACTTGTCCTCAAGTAGCCTTTATAAGTTTATAAAAATATATCCCTAAAGATTTTTTCGTTAAGCATTTATTCGATCGATTACATGTACACAACCAAACACCTCACGAAATAGGAAGATGAAAACACTCAAATCACTTAACTAATCTATGTGGTAACATGTAACTAATTCGCTCAATTACTCGGTCGTGACGAGTATTCTATCATAAGCTTGACAAGGATACACATCTCCACCACTAGAGCTAAGGAGTAACAAGTTTATCAAGGTAAAATAGGTTTTATTTTAAGGCTTAAGATTGATCACTCTATCTAGTTTCTACCGAAACCAATATACTGGGAGGGCGACAAAGACCACACATACACACCTGTAACGACGGGATAGACACATGTGACTGCTCACTCCCACCTCGAATAAGCTAAAGAGTAGGACTAGTAAAGTGATATAGGGTATGGATCTTCTAACTTTCACCAAAAGTAATAAACCAACAAGGCATCTGAATCACACATACATGGCCGTTACAATGGAATAGACATGCATGACTCGATCACATCCTTATTCGAGTAAAACCTAAGGTTAGTCATTAGGAAAGAGACATAAATTGTTGTTAAATAAAAATTACAAAGCAAATAGATTAAGTCCAAAACAAATAAGGTGCAAGTTGCTAGACACTTTTCCGACCGTTGCCATGATAAAGACTCATAAATATTTACACAAACGTCTTGATCATCGATAAAAAAAACAACCTGAGTTGGCGTTCCCGTAACGGTCAACTTCCCTTTCATCCCATACTTTACATACTTTTACAAGACAAGTGGCGATATCTACCACTTTATACAAAACTTTACATCGTTGATTTTTTATACGTATCAACAAATAATCGATCATTCGAATAATTCCTTTGGTTTAAGCTTTGCGAAACGACTATCTTCAAACTTTCCTCCTCTTTTTTGTTTTAATTTTCTAATTTTTTGATTTTTTTAAACATACATACTACGAATCTCGATGTAATTTCACCATCTTCACGATCATAATAGCTCCAGATAATTCTTCATTCTTCGGACGTACCAATAATTGTAATGGAAGTAAAAATACATGAGTTTTGACTACTTTTTACATTCCCATTTGCAATGTGCAAAGTTCCCAACCATACCAGTGTACCACCCCCAAAATCACAACGCAGCGGAATACCACTTTGGGGTCCTACTTCATAGCTCATACACACGAGTTACAGAAAAAGACCTCAAATGAGACGTTTATAAAATAAAGTATCACATTCGACTTTTAATAAAAGATCAGAGTTGCACAGGTCCCTAAACAGTTTTAGAAAGATAATTCTAAATAAGTCAAAACACGACTCAATTTCCCAAAATCATTTTCTTTCTTTGCCGAATGTGTATTTTTCACCAAGTCCAAATCCTTCGACATCCGCGCGTCAATCCCATCCAAGCAAGCACGAGCATAATCACCTAGGATAAACATGCTAAAAACGTCAACAAAAGTTGAGTGAATTCATAGAGTTTATATCCAAAAGCGGAACACAAGTATAATATCAAAAACTTGTAAGCATAATGAAAAACTTTTCAATCCATTATTGTATTGAGCTCATGACACTGATACCTTGACCGTACACGCCCTGATGTAGTGATTATGCACAAATTTGCCCCATATTCTATGGTATCATTGCCACATACCATCTACTTCTACAATACAAAATGTCCATTACAAGGTGTTCGCTATTCAATTCAGGATTCAGACAACGGACAGGAAGTCACGCCAGTAGATCTATTATTTGTATCAAGCGTCTTACCTAGAAGGAGTAAGTTAACGGTTTACGATATTAGGGACTTTACCAATAGCTACTCATGCAGATAATATCAAAAACAGTTCCGGCTTACCATAAAAATCACTTGTGTTCACAATTTCAAAACAAGCATGTATCCCCTTCGCGGGTTTATAAAACATTCAAAACATTTGTAAGCGAGGCTATGAACTCACCTTGATCAAAAGACCACAATCAATCAACAAAACAAACCACGAATGCCTCAACACGTATTCGACCGCAACCTAAAATTTTACGTTGCTCGATTAAATTACACATAAGGTACAATCGACGTTGCGTACGTTACAACGGCAAAACCATATGTATATATATATACACTTATATGCATATACATTTACACATATATACATGTGATGAGAAATCCACTTTCGCGACTTAGATCCTAAAACCCCACATAATTTGGTTGTAATTTCCCTTTCATTTATGCATTACGTCACCTTATAGAAAACTTTCTATTTTTGAAAACTTTCTATATTTAAAAGGTTACTATTTTAGGAAAGTTACCACTTTTAGTAAGTCCCGTCATCTAATTATATTTATTAAAATATTTATTTATCTCGTCGAACTTTAGACACCCAAACTTGGTCATTAATTACCCGCATCGGACTTACATCTCGAATATTACAATAGTTACTATTTTTGGACTTCCGTTTTTAGAACCGACCTATGGTCTCGATATAACAAGGTAACAATATATATATACATATATAATATATAGAAACACCACCCACATTCTACATGAGATGAAATATACTTGGCGACTTAGATCCTAAAACCTCACTAAATTTTGCTGTGATTTTCCCCTTTCATTATACATGACATCGCTTAATCGAATACTTTCTATTTTTGGAAAATTCCTAATTTAGAAGGTTACTAATTTTAAAAGTTACCACTTTCATAATCCCATTTCAAATTATATTTATAAAAATATTTATTTATCTCGTTGAACTTTAGACACCCAATACTTGGTCATTAATTACCCGTATCAGACTTACATCCCGAATATTACAAAAGTTACTATTTTTGGACTTTTCGTTTTTAGAACCGACTAATGTCATATATACTTACTTTAAAAATATTTTACCAACCAAATTAATCTTACGAACATATAAGCGTCCGTAAAAAATCTCCGTTAACTTTTACGTTCGACTTTTCATATTTAAATTATATATATATTTATTTTCTACACCGCGGCTAGGCTAGTTTCTTCGTTTGAAATTGTTGAGTCTTAATATTTACATAGTCGAAGCGAAACGTCATTCCGGACAACGTTCGTGTTTCGCCGGACGGCTAAAACGGACTCGAAAGTGCCCAAATCGGACGTTCTAAATTCTGCCAGCTTTTATTATTTATACTAGTGACTTTATTTTTCTAGTTGAAGTATATATCTCGTTTTCGCTCTAAAATTTTCGTTATAAGGAGTTGCGAGCCCCATTTTATATCAAAACGAGAGTAAAAATAAACTCCATCTTATTTTTAAACAAAAATCACTTTTCATAAAATCTCGGACCTCGAAATCCGTGTCCTGTTTTCTGCCCAAATCCGCATGTTACAAAACGCATCGAAAACCATTTTTCAACCCAAAAATCAACTCACGACATGTCCTAAATCGATTATATACTATATTTCATTCTTTCAATCACCCAACATCACGATCTAGTCTAATCCACGCAAGATCCACCCGGATTTCATCACATGCAAATATCAAAAATTAACAAATCACAAAAGTGAATATATAACAAGTATTAAAAGTACTTACAAAGCTTTATTAAGCAAGATCGGACTAACTTGGATTTGCTTTTGTCCCTCTCTTGTCCTAGCTGACGATCGAACCAGACCCAAGACCTAAAACCTTAACTTTTTACTAACTAAATCTTGTACGAAAACCTTTAGTAACCTTTTCCCCACTAGATCTTTAATCTCCATTTAAATCAAAACCCCCTTATTTTATTCAAAACTCAAACTTGCATAAACCTTCTTGCATGTGGTATTTTTCTTCATGGATGATCAAATCAACATCATCTAATTGTTATTTCGTAGGAGGAAAAATCAAAAATGAAGTGGTGGTGGTGGTGGTTTCGACGAGCACAAGGAAGAAAAGGAGGACAAAAGACAACTAGCACTTTGGTTATATGCTTAACATAAACCTTCTTGATAGAGTTTAGGTAGATTTTCAATACCAAAAACTTTGATGGATTTGTGTTTGTGTGTGTGTACCGTCGGACAGGAGAGCCAAGGGAGAAAGAGGAAAACCAATTTCCTTCTATGTGTTTTATGTAGGTGCTTATGAGGTGAAGGGTTTACTTGGAAGTATAAGAAATCAATCATCATTGCTTGTGTTGGGACTCAAAATGTTTGTGTGTGGGTTGAGAGTAGCCGGCGGCTACAAGGAGCTAGGGGAGGCTTACCATGCAAAATTTTTAAAAAACTTTTAATTTACTTGCATTTTCTTGTAAACATTTTTAATTTAAAAGTAACATTTGTATACAATATTAATGAAGGTGTACATTAAACGCGGGTGTTGGCCAAGGTCGAGGAACAAAAGGTGTCGTAGTCCGAAAAATACAAATTATAATCATAAAAATGATAACTGGGCACGTCATAATTTACATGATGCCCAAGACGTTTAACGGTTGCACGGTTAAACTTTGACTCGATATTCGATGCAAATAAAAATTTCTCAAACCCGCTTGCAATAAAATATGTAAATGATTATCCATGACAATTAAAAATTTAAATGATGACGTTCAATCACATGAACTCATAAAATAATAGTTGTGACGTCGAATCCAAGATCGTCACACGCGACATAAAAACTCGGGTTGTTACAACCAGAGATAGAAAATAACACAAGACATAGGAAATACATACTTCACACTTTAAGCAACTAGCACTAATAAATGGACTTAACAGGGTAGGCTAAGGTATAAAGGTGTAACAAAACAAATAGTTGGTGTTGTTCCTAAAGGATTGGATCTATTGGTTTTTCTAGGGGTATCTTACTCTTAAAATGAGAGTAAACAAAGGGTTTATACGGGGGTTAACTAACCAGTGTATTTAGTTAAAACAACATGTATAGGCTTTTTAGGTGTAATCCTAGAAATTTACCAATTTAAACAAGTTACTCCATCTAAATCCATGGTACTCATTATTGTGGTCTCGAATAGATATACCAAGCCAAGTTCTAAAGTCTACAACATCACTGGCACACTCATATTTTTGTGGAATTTGGGTAAACATTTAGAAATGGATAAGGCTTAATCCTCACAATATCTAATAAGGGTTATGTGTGCAGGTTATGTAACAAGTAATTTCACAAAATTATGCTTGATTTTTTTTAAATTTAAGCATAATTTAAGCATTTTATGTGAGAAATAGGACAAGTATGCATTCTAATTCTCATCCCCCCACTTAAGTTATACAACGTCCTCGTTGTATGGATAAAGCATTAAAAACAGGAATTTAAAAGAATTAGAATGAGAAACTCCCCTAATATTTTGCTTGGTAGATTCTTCATTGTTGATTTAATGAGCAAGAATTCCAGATTGTAGATACTTCACCAACATTGTCGATTTCTTTCCTTAGAGGTCCTGTGCAAAATATAGGAAAACCCATGCACTCCTATCTTGGTATCTACGGTTAATAATAAATAAATAAAAAACTGTATAGGAGATCAATACGCCGTATCCATAAACCTGGAATACGCCGTATGGAGAAACCTGTAAAAAGTATCTATACGGGTCAGTCTGCCAAATACGCCGTATCATGTACATGAATACGCCGTATGGACAGAACTGACAATAATGTTTAAAAGTGCAGAAAAATAAAGGACTGATAACGTCCAGACATTCAATACGCCGTATGGTATGGAGCGGATACGCCGTATTGATCTCTAGGAAGACAGACTCGATAAAAATAAATAACAGTCTGGGTTGTCTCCCGGGGAGCACTTTTGTTTACAGCTAAGTCTTTAAGTTAGACTTGTTCTTCAGCTTCTTTCACCATTCCATCTCATGCACGCTAACGTGCCCGCGTGTGAGCCATTCTTTAATTTTCGGATCTCGGATAAAGTCGGGTCCTAGATTTAAACTCCTTTGTACAACCCCTTTAGCTTTTGGTACGAGTGAGAGATTATGTTCATCCTATCTTGTTCACTTACCTTCAGTAATGGCGGGATCTTGTTGCATTGTTCATTAGTGTGGTGTTTAAACCTCGGATGTGACTGTACCATTTGGTAAGTTATACTTTCTTCCATGTCGTGGATACTAATGATTCTATCAAACCTTCTTGTTTCTACACACGAAACTTTGCAAAAAGGTTTTCCAACTACCACTTCTCCCATTCCTTTATCAAGATAAGGATCCATATCTTCTACAACTGTAAAATTAGTAAGAACACAAAAGTTTCCAATAAAGATTGGTACGTTAGCCCAGTTTCTTTACTCATTTTTCCCTTTCAATTCGATTTTGTTTTTCATTATTGAGTTATAAAACTTTTTAGACATGACATTAATAGGCCAATTAGGGAAGAAATTAGCGTGTATAAATTCAAATCCTATCATGCATGAAAACTTTAAGTTGTGGGCACAATCTATACGGATCTTATCATCTTGGTCATAATCGCTAGGGTATCCAAATTTTTTGCTAACCATTTTATTATCATTCCTAGCTATAACTTCCTCAATTACCTCACCTTCCTCAATGGTGGGCATTAATTTATCAACTCGATCTCTCCTAAGTTCTAATGGTACATTTAGATCATTTCATTCAATGTAATCTCCATATGAAGGGTCTAGTGATCTATTTATCACCAAAGTTTCTTCCATTAGCCTAGCCTCTAAATCAAGTTCCATTCGCTCTTTCAAACTTAACATGTAGACCCTCTTAATCAAACTACTAACAGGTTTAACACTTTTGAAAATAGTTTTCTCTTCCCTAACCCTCAAAGTAATCTTTCGTTTGAACATGTCAATCTTAGCATGGGCGGCAACAAAAATGATCTTCCAACGATCAAGGGCACTTTCACATCCTCGGGCATATCTAGAATTATAAAGTCTACGGGGAAAACAAACTTACCAATACCTACTAGTACATTTTTAGCAATTCCTTTTAGATATTTCACTGTCCTATCTGCTAATTCAACGATTAACTTAGTATGAGCTAATTCGCCTAATCCTAAGTTATGGTATGTCGAGAGAGGCATAACACTTACGCTAGCTCCTAAGTCAGCAAGGGCATTATCAAAGAAAACATTATTAATATAGCAAGGTAAAGTGAAACTTCCTGGGTCTTTCTCCTTTCGGGGTATGGAATTATCAATATCTGAAGTCCATATGAGTAAGCTTCCAAGAATTGCGGTCCATATGATCCATTCTTTTCTTTATAGTAGTAATCATTCAAACAACTTGGAAACGGAATAGTCGCTTGTTTTGACTCGAACATTAGTCTACTCTTCTGTTGGGCCAATATAGCGTATTGGGATGATCCGATACGATGTATTAGGGTCATATCAGCTTCTACAATAGTTGAGATTGATTTGACATGGGCTCTCGGGTTTGTTTTAGTAGAGCTAGGAAAACTTCCAAATCCTCTTTCCTATAGTACCTTGCTCATTTTCCCAATTTGAATCTACAAAGTTTTAATTGAAGCTCCTTGGTTCCTGATGGCAGTGTTCGTTGAATCTCGGATTTCTTTAATCATGTTGGATTTTTCCTCATGTCTTTTTGCCGATTTACTCATAATTTTGCTCAGTGATTCTTCCATAGATTGTCTTCGTTCTTAGTACGAAGGATTTGCATTATTCCTTTAGTAGAATCCCAGAGCTGCTACTCTATATCCCCCTTCTTGGAAAGGTGCACCAAATTAAGTATAGTAAGCTTCTTCAAGGGTTTTACCTTCTTCTTTGAGTGGGAAATCTTTGGTGTAGTAGGGTCCTTTACGTTGTTCACATCCTACTTGAGCAACATACACCTTTTCATTAACCTTCTTGATTTCTCTTCCAAGATTATTAAGTTGTGCTTGTATAGCTTCCAATCCGTTAGAAGTTTCAGTACTTCTTATCCTAGATGTTCCAGTGTGTCATTTTGAGAATATTCGGCCATCTCTTGGATGGCTACTTTTGCATCAGCAGCTGTCTTGGTTGGTATCGCACCTTTAGAATCAAGAATTTATCTAGTTGGACTTCCAACCAATTATAAAACAATATTACCTCCTGCATCTCTGTTAAATAGTGTTGAGGACACTTTATCAAGAGTTCTTTAAATCTCTCCCATGCTTGGTAAAGGGTTTTATCGGGTTCTTGCAGAAAGTTATTGATCTCCTCCATTTTCTTTGTCGTTCGAGCAGGTGGGCAACATTTGCTTAGAAACTTTGTTTTTAGATCTTCCCAAGTTTTAATCGAACCAGATGGTTTATTTCTTAGCCAACGACTTGCGACTCCAGTTAGGGACATAGGAAAGACTCGAAGCATTACTTGATCTTGAGTAATATTAGGAACATGAAACAAGTCAACAATCTAAAGAACTCTCTTAATGTGTTCTTTCACATCTTCATGATCCGAATCGCTAAAGGTGTTTTCTCGAAGTTCCTTGAGAAATTAGCCTTTTAGTTCAAAGTGATCTTTGTCATCAATTTTAGGCCTAGCAACTCCCGATCCATTGTCGGCTCGGGTTTTGCTCATGTATTTTTCCATGGTTTCCGCCATTGTTTCTACAACTTCTTCCTTGGAATTTTCTTCTAGATCAGAAAATAGATCGAACACTGGCTATCTCGATTCGTCAAGACTTAGTGTCTTGAAAAGCTTCTAGATGATCGAAATTCTTGTTTTGGATCTTTGAAGGGCGTTAATAGTTCCTTTGTTGAACTCCTTGTCATGCACTACCTGAAACAGAGGATAAACAATCAGTAGGAAGAAAACACAAAAAATCAAGCACGTAAATTGAATACGAAAAAGCAGCTTCTTATGATGTATCAGACGATCGATACGTCGTATTCAATTGATTTGAATACACCATATTAATCTGTTGAATGGATACGCTGTATTGGTGAAGAAAATTAGATACGTAATATTCAATGGAAGTGGATACGCCGTATCAGGTTATCGACCAGAATAGTGTATGGAAAATAATAAAACACACAAAACAATTAAAAAACATAAACAATTAAACTAACAAATATACAAGCAAATATACAGAAATATACATAATTATATACTAATCTAAATTACACTAATCCTATAGGTTTGATTAATCTAATGTTAAAAACCAAAATATTAAATAAAAATCAAGATTAAAATTTTTCACTCCCCGACAACGGCACCAAAAACTTAATGTGTTGTCGTGTAGGGTTTATTTTAGATATTTCAAGTTTTAAATTTATATTTTGCCGACTTTAACTAAAACAACACTTTAACGAGCAGTGTACCCGATCAGATAGAGTTTCGTGGTAAGTAGGGTGTCGATCACTAAGAGCAAGAAACAATCTTTTATTTTATTAATATTTTGGTTAACTAAGTTAATTCTATTCAATGTTAAACCTATGCTAAACCTATGTTAATCCTAATTGTAACGGATAAGGAGGTTTTCAGTCTGAGAGACTGGCACAGGTTTGGTGGTGACTTAGATCAATTTAAGACACAATTACACACCCAAGCAAATTGACAAAAGATAGAAGAGCGGTTTAGCCAAGTATAAGAGAACTGTATTAGCCATGATTAATCCAATTAGAACGTTGGTTTGTTTATTTAGTGTAATGATTACTTATCTCGAGGCGGCATATCATTCTTAAGATTAAGGCGGTACTTCTTTCTTAAACCTAGATACGTAGAATTCTAATAATTAAACGCATCCACATAAAGCATCCTTTTTGCTGATTATAATCTATCTTAGGGATTAAAGCAATGGTGATCTTGTTAAACCCTAGCTCATAGAGACTTTACCCACTTACTGCTTAATAGCAATTTATATTCTAGTAGTCTACTGGCCAAGTCTTTACCAATTGATTAAGAACGTACTCGTTGATCCCAAGGGTCACCTGCCGGTCCAACTAAGCTCACTAATCTAAAGGCAAAGATAGGTCATTATTTGTGATCCTATTGGTCTAGATATATAAATCACTATATGGAGAGCCATCTCGGCATCTAGCAAACGTGGTAGGTATCACTAGATTCGGTTGAATGATAGGTCGCATACAAAAGCACGTAAACAAGTATAAACTGATAAACATAATTAAGAAATCAACGATAAATTAAGCAATCGATATAAACAAACCAAACATTCAAATCTTCATAATAAATGCTAATACCCTCAAACATAATAATCAATACAAGAGTAATAGTTTAACTAAGGTAAACTAACCAAGTTAAATGAATGATACCAAAAATCAAACGAGTACTAGAGTATAGCTTTTCATGACCTCTTATGCTCTTCTTGTCTTTTGAAAATCAACTTTTTGGTTAAGCTATCGAAAATATGATCAAGCACACTGAAAACCCGTTTTTAGGTTTCCTATTTGTGGTAACTAGAAGGGGGGTTGAATAGTTTACAGGTTTGTTTTACGTGTTAAAAGTTTGCTTTCAAAATACTTAGATTCGAGTTATATGTTCAACCAATCAACAATATGAATCAACAATATAAATATCTAAACTAATACTAATTAACAATCACAATAATATAGAGAGATAGAGAAAAGAACAATCAAACCAAGGCGCCAAGATTTTTTAGTGGTTCGGCTACGAAGCACCTCTTCGCCCTACTCCATTCCCCGAGTGTACTACTCGAGATTTCACTATGTCAACAAGCTCCCTTTAGGCAGAGAATATTGTTTACACGTCGCTTACATTGTTTTCCGACACTAAGCTAAATGTCGAGTCCTAATCTTAGCTAGAACCAATCTAACACTTCACAAACACAACACAATCACAAGATCTACACTATCAGATTTACACATAATCCGAATCACACAATTACACAAGATAATTACAATAGAGATTTGGTACTTAGAAGAAGAGAGGAGAGATCACTAAAATAACAATTTGTTTCTTGGCGAATACAAATGTTCTTCTTTTGCACTTGATAGAAGAATGAGAAAGATGAGATGAGATTGGATCACTTAAAACAAGATCAAACAATGTTAGTGATCAAGAGATTTAGAGAAAGAAATAAGGTTTTTAGAGAGAGAAAATTATCTGAAAAATTCGTGCAAAGAAGTATGTTTTTCTGCCAGCAATAGTGTAGTATTTATAGCCAGCGAATCCCAACGGTCATCTGCTGGCGGTCCCGGTGGTCCCAGATATATCTGGGAGCTGCCGTGCCTATAAGGGGGCCGCCCCTATTTTTGTCTTTTTGTAGGGAAGGTTGTATCTGGTATAGAAGCTTCCATTTTGGAGAGAAAACCAGATTCAAATTTTATTATTTAAATAAAAAAAATTCTTTTATTGTATTTTTGTATATTTATTTTTTAGAAATACTTTTGTGAAAATGTAATGGTTAAGAAAAAATATTTTTTTGATCACTAATCATTCTTAATGATTTGTTTGTACACACCTTAAGTGATTAATCTTACAAATGGAATTTTACGATTAATAATTTGTAAACGTTTATTTTTATCGTAAACGTTTTACATTTTGTTATTATCAAAACGTTGAGAGGTCGAAAAATATAAGTAACATTTTTAGACATTATTTGTATTAACAATCTCCCCCTTTTTGATGATGACAAAATATAAACTCATTTTACATAAAATTAAAGGTTTCAAATTATTAGTTTCATTCCATTTCTCCCCCTTTTTGTCAAATCCAAAAAGGATGATTGCCGAATTGTTGTAGAAAGAAAGAAATCGACGATATCAAGACTCTCCCTTGATGTAGGCTCCCCATTGTTTGGGGCACCAAGGGATCGATCTTACGAAAATTGTTTGCTACAAAACAAAGTTATAGGTACAAGTGCAAGACAAATATCTTTAAGCATAACTCTAAATTCAAGTCACCCATAAAAGTGTTTCATTCAATAATCAAGAAACTCATACAATAGAAGACATAACTAATTAACTCATACAAGAAGACAAGAACTTATGCATAAAGTTAAGTTAAACAAAGAGTATTAATACTACATAAATCCTAGATGATTCATGATTCATAGGAGATGAGTTTTGAGCAAAAGGGTGGGGTGACACATTATGAGATTTTTGGAAACATTTCAAGGTGGAGGTGGAAAGTATGTAGTGATTGCGGTAGTGAGAAGATACTCAAGATGAGCAAACATGATGTTCATCTCATCTCTTAAGGTTAAGAAAAGATTTCTGTTATGAGAACAACATATGCATGTTGACCCATGGTAGCCATGAAAGTTGTAGTAAAGAGGATGGCCCATAATAGGTGGTTGACGTTGTGGTGGAGATGGTGGTGATGGAGTTTCATGGTTTTCAAATGGTAACAATGAGAGAGTGATATCCAAAGAAGGATGACTTTGAAGTGGTTGAGGGTTTGAAGGTCTAGGAGGAACATCTAAGATGTTGTTAAGCAAAGGGTTCAAAGGTTGAGGAGAAGTTGGTTGATTAGATGATGGTGGTGAAATTTAAATTTTGATTAAAAAGAAGAAGATGTGTTCTCTTGGCTTGATGAGGTTTCATTGGTTGATGGAGTTTTTGATGGTGCATTTGGAGGAGTTAGAGATGAAGAAGTTGTTATAGGAGAAGGTGTAGTGAGGTTTTCATCATTATTTATGAGATCAACAAAGAGTTGTTTTGGAGGTATGATGGTGAGTTTGATTTTCTTAAAACCATGGGAGGAAGATGCTTGAGTGGAATCGATGGTAGAAGGTTTTGAAGAAGATGAAGATGATAAGAAGAGTGGGAAGGGTGGCTTATTTAATTAGGAAGCATAGGATTGAATAGGCAAAGCATGAGGATTAAGAAAATAGATTCCAAGAGTGGTTTAGCAAAATGCAGAAAGTATAGCTATGACCAGTGGAGAGAATAGTCAACAGCACAGAAAATTAGGTAGTCATAGTAAAATTTCCGTGACTCTGATGGCGGTCCCATATATATGTGGCGGTCCCAGATATGTTTGGGGGCCGCCCCTTATTTATGGGGGCCGTTCTCTGGAGAAACAAAAAATTTCTAGTTTTTCCTGATTTTTGTAAATCCTGTACATAAAAAGTTTCCTAGATTTTCCCTTTTGCAGTCAATCCTATTTCATCATGAATCATCCAATATTTATTAATCAAATTCACCAAACTAACTATCCTAAATTCTACAAAAGAAGCACATATAGGCATATTAACCAAGAGATAATCAAGCATAATGTCATATAAGTAACCATAGTGTATCAAGGTGCATGCAAGCAAAGGTTTAGGATGATAAAATGGAATGATCATCCAAGGCAAGTCATGTTGCCCGTACTACGTACTAAGTTACTACTAAATAACATAAGTTTAAGTACCTAAGCATAATAAAGTAGTAAATATAATTAATATTGCCATATAGCAATTTTTCAAATTGCTCACTTCTTTATGTTTCTCCATAAGTTTCTGAGGCCTTTCTCAATTGTCCTTAATCCACCACGATGCTCATCTCGTAACTGAACTTGACGGTTGATGATTTCGGTTTGGCGAGTGTAAAATGGTTCTATGTTAGGGTCAATGTTTGGTGGGTTTTGAAAGACTTGAGGAACCTTATTTGTTAATAAATTAACATAACGAGTGGGGGAAGGAGTGCTTGCACACGAGGTCCCTTCATCATTTCCATCATCATCATCATCATCATCGTTGAGATGAGAGGAAGATGGTTGATCGAAGGCGGAGGAAGAAAAAGTAGAATGACGACCTCTTCTCGTGCCATAATCATTTATAGTCTTTCGCTCTTGTTGAGCGGTAAGAGGATTCATGACACGATCGTACAAGACATAAGACTCATTGACCAACTCAGGAGTTTCACTCATGACGAATTTAAACAAACGCTACCATAGGGTAAGATTAATCCTAGCTTGATAGTGACCCACTCCATCGTTTGCCATATAAAAGCGATGGTAAAATTTTTTGGAATCTTGCAATACAATAGAGCATTAAATAAAGACCACCGGGAACATGGTCCCCGATTACACCCCCCAGACATAAAACATTTTCCTATATATTTCATCCAAAGGCTTTAAGGTTGACCACAATTTCACGACATAAGAATTTGATGACTTGAACATCAAATTCATTGCTTATACGGGAACGAGTGACTTGACCTTATCGATCATTTCGAATATGCATAATGATGTCATCAGGAGAAAGAGGGTTGGTTTGGTATGGACCATCCCTAGAGACACCATATGCCAACTCGTTAAGTGACCACCTGTCGATAAAGACGCAAGCACCCTCACAAAGTAAAGTCAGAATTGGCAAATTTCTTAAGAGAGTAAAAACTAATTGATTTAGTATCACAAATTCGATAAACATTTTACGCTTCGTCGATATAGTTTATTTGATATTGACTATAAAATTAAAGTATGAAGCGAGGACAAATTTGGTAATTGATTTCAAGAAGATACTCAAACTCAAGAAAACTAAACAAGGATCGAACATAGCAAAGATCCACAAAGTCCTCAAAAACCACCCGACCCTCATGCATGTAGCAACTTTCAAGGTTTCTTAGTCCTTATCTTTTAAAGGTGGAACGGTATTATTTGAAATTATGGAATTATGTCTTTGTATTTTTATGTCCTTCAGATGAATTGCGGGGCCTGATACCTAAAAGAAAGTATTGATTCGCATTTTTTTATCATTTACTTGTAGTATTGTATGAACATATTTTCTAGTGTGTGCCTAAATGTGACAAATGTGGAGTAACGATTAACTCGACCTAGAAATAAAATCCTAAGAGTTAACCCAAACGCTCCTTAATTTAATTTTGCTTATCCAAACATGTCGAAAAATAAATATGAATTATGTATCTCGAATTTTGTTCATGAACATTATGCATGTGTTCAAAAAAGTTTTTAAGTTTTATTAACAATGCTAACAAAAATTTTATTACGTGAGTTTATTTTGAAAATAAAATTGGAGTTTTGGTTCTGAATTCTATTTAATTTTTCGACAAACTCACTAGTGTATGTAAATCCTATGTCTAATGGAAGCATATTAGTTATACATTGTATCCTAGTAGTCGTAATTGTACAAAATTGAAAGAAAAACGAAAAATCCCCAATTTTAATTTTTGTGTTCATCATGAATCCTAGACTCAAATTGAAAGAAAATAGATGAAATGACTTACAATAGATGATTTTATGAGGTTTGAAATGATTATTAGTGTTGATTTGATCTTCAATTAGTGTTTTAGAGGTTGATTTTGAGTTTTGGTGGTTTTTGTTTCGTGTTCGTCGCACAAGCAAGAAGAGGGGGTGTTTGGTTTTGAGTTTTGAATTTTTTTGACAATGTACAGATAATAGTTGTCTGCTGGTGGCGGTCTCATATCGATTAGGGGGCCGCCCAAATAAGGTTTGGGGTCGCCTGCAATATGGGGGCCACCCTCAGCATGGGTTTTTGGACTGAATTTTGACAACAACTTTACACAAAGGAGTGACGTTTTAATTTGCATTTCGCGAATTAAAAATGCTCAAAGTACTTCGGACGAAGTATTTAAGTTGTCACGACACGGAATGGAACACGGACTAGAATCGAGACTAGAAGAAGGAGAAGCGGACTAACACGATTTATGGAATGTGTTCCATCATTCCTAAACCAAGACGAAGATAATTAAATGATTCACGTTTAAGGGGTTTTGTAAGGATGTCGGCGATATTGTCCACGGACGACGCTTTTTCGATTGAGATATGTCCTTTCTGGACATTATCACGAAGAAAGTCGTGACGTATTTCGATGTTTTTAGTACAAGAGTGTTGCATTGGGTTTTTGTTAAGTTCAATCGCGCCTTTGTTGTCGCACATGATCAGAACGTCGTCGAGTCGTACGTCTTAGTCGATAAGAGCTTGTTTCATCCATAGTGCTTGTTGACATGCCTTTCCGGTGCTTACATATTCGGCTTTGATAGTGGATATAGCAAGAGCGGTTTGTTTCTTCGAGAACTAAGATGTCAAACAACATCCCACGAACGTATAAATACCGCTAGTGCTCTTTCGGTCTACGTAATCTCCCACATGATCAGAGTCGGCATATACTACAGTTTCTATGCCAGTCCCCTTAGGATACCATAATCCTAAGTGCGTAGTGCCTTTAATGTATCAAAATATACGCTTAACCACTTCAAGGTGAGAGGTTTTAGGAGCCTCTTAGAAGCGGGAACAAAGTCAGACACTAAACATGATATCGGGCCTAGTTTCCGTTAGGTATAATAGTGTCACACCCCTAGACGGGGCCTGGACGGAATGAGTGTCCGGGGGCGTGACGTCATAATATACATCACACAAGATCAAGGGAATGACCACTAATGGACGTTTTGAAAATCATAACTCGTTGTATTTATTAAAAATGGATAAGTCTTACAAGATTTGAAATGAAATTTAAAACGTTGCGGAAGCATAATTAAGTTTTTAAAAGACAACGAGTATGAATGATAACAAAGTCTTGAAAGATGATATCAAATAGCATGTAGACTACACATAGCACATCAGAGAAGTCCAAAGCTAAGCACCTGAAAAACATGTTTAAAACGTCAACATAAAGTTGGTGAATTCATAGGTTTAGGTAAAGTATTTACAAAAATCAAAAATGTTTAGTGAATACTGCTTCACTCACAGTATTATGAAAAGTATTTAGTAATTTGAAATGTTTAACGAAAGAAGTGTGGACCACAAGTTATAAAACGTATGTGGCAGTTATAACAGATACAACTTCACAAAAAAGGTATTTACATTGCAAGAGGCTCATGATACCGAGGCTAAATGTAATGGAAGCATGCAAAATGCTTAATAAACTTGCCCTGACGGGTGCCAACATGACGCTTCACCGTATCACTCGACATGGTATAAGTCCGTTGATCATGTAAGAGCTAGTTACACAGACGGGGATGATTAGTCCCAATAGATCTATTTACAACACTTGTGCTCACTTACCAATCCAACTGATCATAAGTAACTAATGGTTCATGATAACTCGGGCATACAAGTTTCAACATTTACTTAGGCAACACATAATCAAGATTGGGAAAAACGTAAAGCATTTGTGTCCAATGTAAAAGTAACCAACGTATTTCCAAAAGAAAGGCTTTAAGTAATTGCATCCAAAAGTAAAACAAAGTGTGATATCAATCATGTAACCGAGTTTGCAAACGAACATTTATAAGAGTTTGAAATAATTAGAGTAAACAAGTTTGTAAACGAGCATGTTCTCACCCCAAAAGTTATAAGGTAAATATAAAACAAGTAAAACGTGGGGCTATGAACTCACCTTAGGCAAACGATGAGATAGTAACACAACGATGAGACAAATGTAACTGAAGACTCTAACCGGGACCTAATTATAAGACGCGCCTTAGAACGAGAAATAAATAACGAACGTTGTATAAAAGTTGATAAACAAAATAGACATCCATATGTGTTTGTGCTTTAGTTTAGTTATCAAAACGTGGCTTTACGAACTTATTAGGTTTATGAAAACATTATGACGTTCTTACGAAAAGTTACTATTTTTGGAAAGTTACTATTTTAGGAAACTTTCTAGTTTTGGAAAGTTCTAAGTTTCGGGATGTTAATACCGTCCCCTATATTGGTCAAGTCCATAATTTCACTAAACGTACTAACGAAACTTAAACGTCTACTTTTCATTTCTATTTCGCTAATTCGTACTAACTTACTATTTTTAGTAACGTTCAACGGTATCGCTTTATCATTCTTAGAAAACTCTTAACCCTTCGTCATAAGATCAAATCACTACATTAATATTTTCTAAGGCTTTCGAAACCTAAATGGACCTAACCCTCTTGAAAACGTTTTAATATATAAAATTATATGTCCGAAAATAACTTGACAAAAATTAGGTCTATCTCACTCATAAAGAATTTTTAATATAACTTTCGCGACTTTGGAAGGGAAACGTAATTTTAGGTCATGTTTGTGTTTTACACTTTGGCCGAAACGGACTCGAAATGGGTCAAAATGGTCATTTTCATTCCTGATCTGATCGTATAAAAATCGTTTTGCTAAAAAATGTTTCAAGTTTCATTTGAGCGTAACTCAGTCGTTTTAAGTTCGATTTTAGTGTTCAATATATGAAAAACTATCAATAGGAAACGAGCTATCCAAAAACTACCTTCTTGACTAATGAAAACATTTTTATGTCGCCCAAAACCCTAAAACAAATTCGGATCAGCAACCTTATTTTTCGTAAACACTTCTAAAAATCCATCCAAACTTCACAATAGTGCCTAATCTAACCTAATCTCCATTCACTACTAATCCACCATCAAAACCATTATTAAAACTACTCTAATCTCATCACAACACACATGGTCACTCATACTCACAATCAAAACAATATGTAAATCAAAGAATCATAAAAATATAACTAGTTCATGTATCATCTTGTTTATTTTTAGAAGACTTGCACAAACACAATAGGATTTAAACCAAGAGCATAAGAAAATAAAGAAATCAAAAGGAGGTTCAAGAAAGAGCTTACAAATGATAAAGGAATAAGATTGAACACTAGATCTATAACATACACCAAGATCTTGCAAAACCCCTAAATTTATTTGAAACCCAAACTATAGATCTTGAACAAAAACCCTTAAACAAATGAACCAACACTTGTATCTCCCTTAAATAACCTTGAATAATAGCTAGGAACACTAGATCTTGAAGAGAAATCAAAGATATGGAAACCCTATTAAGGGTGTGTTTGTGCCGTGTAACACCCCCAAAATGGGTCGCAGCGGAATATGGGTTGGAGAGTGTTACTTCATAGATCAACAGCACGAGATATGAGAACGACCTCTATATGAGTCGTTTAAAATTGATACATTGGATTAAATAGACTTGTTTGTTACAATAGCCCGAAGCTTAAATAGTTCATCCATGAAAAGTAAAGATTTTAAGACATAACAAATATTCCCAAAATGTAATGCATCCAAATCTTTATAGTAATGACTCCAAAATGGTGACCACCAATGTATCCTTGTTTCTCGTACCTTATTGACCTGAGAAAAACATGCTTTAAAACGTCAACATAAAGTTGGTGAATTCACAGGTTTAGTAAATGTATAAAATAGGACCACAAGATTTCCAATGTAAGACATGTAACACATACAATATCTTAAAAGTAATTACGAAGTGCACTAAGCTCATGACACCGAAGCTCGACATATATGTATGCAATTTAATGCACAAAATGTGCCCGTGTAGATGTTCAAACCCGCAACATCCAAATTGTTCCGACATGTATACGTTCGTTGTTTCAGTACATTCGAAACTGATGAGCGCTACTCACCCGAACGGGGATGTCAATCCCAAATAGATCTATTCATAACATTCGCGCTCGCTAACTAGCAATTGACAGTTCATGATAGTGGGCAATAGTGGGTTTAGCTACTTAGGCCAACTCGTAATTTGTTTAAAAGGGTACTTGCGTCCAAATGTAAAACAATGCATGTTTCTCACCCCAAAGTTGTAAAACAATATAATTGTGTAAAAGCGGGGCTATGAACTCACCGTAAGTGAATGATTGATTATCTAAATCAAATAAGTGGATCGTCTTGGCAATCCGAAAGCAACCTAATTAATTATAGGCCGTATAAGTATAATGTATTTCATATAATTAAATCATCGCATGTCGTATAGCTACACCACCACCTAATGGTTTTTATTAATTCTTTAAAAGTTAAAACAATAATTAACTCGTACTTTGTTAAATGGAAGTATGTGTACTTGTATCCGTAAAGAAAATATTACTTTTCGTTTACTAATGTACCATTTGTAAAACATGCATATCCTAACTAACTATTACATTTGTACTACCCGGACTAACTATAACATTACCAGTAGTAACCATTATTGTACTACCAGTACTAATGACAATATTACTCTACCAGGAGTAACTAATATGCTACCAGTAGTAATGACTATATCTACCAGTAGTAACTATGAATACAATATTCCTAACATATATGATTAAATGTTTTTATTGAATTACATAATGACACTTCATTATTAATTTAATTGTTTTATAAAATAATGTATAAAAGTAAAAATAGTGCGCGTGATTTTTAAAACCTCATATCTTTATCGTTTTGACTCCGTTTTATACGTTTCTTATGTCCATGTCTTCGTATTAAGAAAATTTATCAAAATATCATATTTATAAAGTTTAAACCCCTGATGAACAGTAACTTTTACTGTTCATTACAGTTTATAAAAACTGTTTTTATAGAATTAATTATACGTAACTTGTTTAAATCATAACTTGTTTATTATAATTCCGTTTCTCGAGTTCCTTATGTCCTTGGATTAGTATTAAGGAAATTTATCAAAATATTATATTTATAAAATTTAAATCCCTGATGAACAGTAATATTTACTGTTCATAACAGTTTGTTTTTATATAATTAATTACATACAACTTGTAAAATACGTAACTTGTTCGTTATAATTCCGTTTTTCGAGTTCTTTATGTCCGTGGATTCGTATTAAGGAAATTTATCAAAATATTATATTTATAAAATTTAAATCCCTGATGAACAGTAATAATTACTGTTCACATCAGTGCTTAAAACTGTTTTTATATAGTTAAATATATATAACTTGTAAAATTCGTAACTTGTTCGTTATAATTCCGTTTTTCGAGTTCCTTACATGCTTACGATCCTTGTGAAGAGTACTATTTTTATAAAATATAAAATGTATGGTTTATGGTTCGAATTCCAACAGTAGGTATAAAAAGCAATTAGGGTTTTTAATTAATAAAGTTAGTTTATAATCATTTTTGTTTAAGAACCTTGCACCATAATTTCACCAAGTGTTATACCGTATATCTTACATGTATTAAGTCCTCTAAGTGTTCATGTCACTTGTTCATATGAAATCCTTAAACACTTTATATAACTTAAAAATGAATCTAGGTGGTGATTAACTTATACAACAAGTATGTACACAATAAGAAATGAATGAATGAACATGAAATACTTTAAATGGACCTTTTAGAAGATAAGTGGGATGATGAACACAAGATGTAAACCCTAACCAAGCTTTCAAAATCAAAACCCTAATCAAGAAAACCCTAGATATGTTTTCTTGATAATTCCTTGTTAAACCCGAATCCAAGCTTGTTAACACCTTGAGTAACCTTAGGTAGCCTTAGAATGAATGTTAATACCCTTGGAATACCTTAGAAAATCAAAGATATATGAAACCCTAATAGCCAAGAGTATGCCGTGGGTTTAGAGCTTATTTTGGGAGAGAATGATATGTTTTTCTTGTAAATGGGAAGAGTATATGTTAGACAACCTAGGACTTTCCTTTTATAGTGTGTAAGAAAACCTTAAACAACCTAAAATGAAACCATGGGATTGAAAATGGTTTAAGGACAAGGTCAAAAGACCTCTCCTCCTCCCTATGCTAACTCACGGCTGAAATGGGGGGGGAGGTACAAGTGATGAGACAATCTTTAGAAACTTGGGTCTAAGGTACATTAGTGTAAGAATTAACATGTGTAGAAAGGAGTTAGTGGAATTTTTGTATTTCTTTCTTATGTAAACTCTTAGGTCCGGTTTTAAGGAGTTGTAAGCAAGCAAAATAAGTTAATTTTGGGTATTGGGTATAATCGTGGGTATTTGTTTGAGTGTAGATAGGTAAAGGTGCTTCCGGGTATGACCGAATGTAATTTATTGCGAAACGTAAGCGTTTTACGTAACCAACAAAAATAAATTACAAAAAGTTATAAATTATACTCCTAATAATCATATAATGCTTGCTTGATGTAAACTTTAATTTGTTTGATGTCCGTTTACATTGAACGTTGATTTTTAGTTTACGCGACTTAACTATAAGATAATAATTATAAACGAACGCGTAAACTCTAAAAATAAATAATGGAATTTATTAATGTCGTAAATAACCTGAAAATGAGAAATGTTACATGCCGTGGGTGAGGGGAAGGAAAAAGGAAGAAATAAAATTTCTTGGTGGCTTGAAAAGAATGAGAACCCTAATGTTTATAGTATGGTATTTATAGGAGTATCCCAAGTACTAAGGTTTTGTATTGGTTGACAAGTCAACACACACACTTAATCAAGTGTGTGTGTGGTTCGGTTATAGTACAAAAGAAAGGAAGGAAATAAAATTGCAAGAGTTTAGCTAGTGTGTGTAAAATTTATAAGAAATGAAATATGGATGATATTTATAGGAAGGACTAAGCTTGGAGCCAAAGGAGTTATCTTGGAGCTAAAGGAGTTAGGAGTGGAGCCAAAGGGTAAGCCAAGCCAAAGGAGGGGGAGGGGGCCATGAGCTAAAGTGAAAAGATTCCCTTAGAATTAATTTAGTGTGTGCATGAGTGTAAATTGAGTAGGGGGAGGGATATCCACAAAATTTTGGACCTCTAATCCTGAGATATACGATAACTAGTGTTTACGTGAAAAGATTACGAGTTTCCGGGGTTCTGTTTAATGAAAAACGCAAAATGTACGCGAAAACATAGAAATCGTAAACGGAAGTGTACGTGACCTATGTAACACTTTAAAATAATAAATAATGCATATAACAAATATACTAATCTTAGTCCGAAGCCGGAACGCGTCCGATGACATTTTTCAATTTTACGCGGGACAACTTCCCGGTTTTAAGTTAAGTTAATCACGTAAATGGTAAAAGGGGAAAAAAGTAAAAAGAAAAATAATATCGAAGGTAAAAAGTAAAATTTTTATACCATCACTAATGCACCGGATCCCATCAGAACCCCATAATTGAGCATGCCTGGGTGAGAGTAGTACTAGTTTGGGTGACCCACCGAGAAGTAAATAAAAAAAATACCGGTTACGCAGTAATCGTTTTAATGTGAGAGTAAAAGGTCACAAAGTTAAAAAGTCAAGTAAGTCAAAGGGTAAAATAGTCATTTAAAGTTCTAAAAATTACCGCTTGTTACAAATAGACTACCTATCATGCCTCGATACTTGGTACTATCAACCGACTCACATTCTTCGTCTTTCGTTAGTTTAGTATCGGAGGACATGGGGGTTTTCATTGGTTTATATCTTCTAAGCCAGATTTCTTAAGCATTTCTTTAAAATATTTAGATTGATTAAAGAAAATACCATCTTCCATTTGTTTTATTTGTAATCCAAGGAAGAAGTTAAGTTCACCTATTCTGCTCATCTTGAACTCGTCATGCATAATTTTGGCAAATTCATCACACATGTCTTGACAAGTCAAGCCGAATATAATGTCATCGACATATATTTGAACGATGATGAGATTTGAACTTTTCTTCTTAGTAAAAAGTGTGTTATCTACAATTCGCATTTTGTATTCATGTTTAATAAGGAAAGCTTTTAATCTATCATACCAAGCTTTGGGTGCTTGTTTAAGGCCATATAAAGCTTTCTTTAGTTTATAAACATGATCTGGTTTCTTGAAATCAATGAATCCCAGAGGTTGTGCCACGTATACCTCCTCATTGATAAAACCGTTAAGGAATGCACTTTTTACATCCATTTGTAATAACTTAAAATCTAAAGCACAAGCATAAGCTAGTAGTAGCCTAATTGACTCAAGTCTAGCAACTAGGGCATAAGTTTTATCATAATCGATGCCCTCTTGTTGATTATAGCCTTGAGCAACTAAACTAGTCTTATTTCAAGAAACGATACCGTTCTCGTCTAACTTATTTCTAAACACCCACTTAGTTCCTATGATTGTCATATTCCTAGGTTGTGGAACTAACTCCCAAACATCGTTAGCAATAAATTGATTTAATGCTTCTTGCATGGCGACTATCTAACTTTCATCTGTTAAGGCTTCATTCACATTCTTAGGTTCTATAGTTGATATAAAACAAAAGAAGTTACTTTGGTTTTGGGCTTGTGACCTAAGGGTTCTTTGGTTAAGGTTTTCTATGATATTTTCTAATGGATGGTTCCTAGACTCCTTAATATTGACTATTTTGTCAATTTTTAAAGTTTCATCCACAATGTCATTTTCTAGGTTTTTCTTTTTTGTAACCTTAATTGCTTCTTCTTCATCTAAGTCATCATCCACCAAGGGTTATGTCTTAGTGGGTGGAGAAGTTTCATCGAATGTCACGTTGAGTGATTCTTCAATTTTCCTAGTGTGTTTATTGATGATGATGTAGGCATTACTATTTTGGGAGTAACCTAAAAAAGACACCTTCATATGACTTTGGGTCAAACTTGGTAAGGTAGTCTGTAGTGTTTAAAATGAAGCACTTACTTCCAAACACTCTAAAATAATCAAGAGTAGGTTTTCTACCTTTCAAGAGTTCATAAGGTGTTTTTCCTAGGATGGCTCTAATTAGGATTCAGTTGAGAATGTATGTTGAAGTATCTATGATTCGGTTGTCATAAGGGAATTCTACAAGAAGTTTTACAACTCCCTAGGCAGAGTACCTAACCGTTGTAGTAATATTATAGGCAAGACTCGGGAGTTGTTATCGTTCTCTAGGGGAATAGGTTGGGAAGGCTTGATCACGGTCTAATAGAATTCTAAGGGTTGAGAGAAGATTATTTTTGTATTTTTGTATTTATAAGAAAGCAATAAATCATATGTTTGAGAGGTTTGGTTGGTTTTAGCTATTAAACTAAATAATAAACTACGCTAATGGTGATAACAATA
>BQNB010100704.1:0-24641 GCA_026074375.1 Tanacetum coccineum
TAATAATTAAAAGCGAACACGTAAAACCCTAAAAATAAATAATGAAAATAATTGAGTCGGGAAATGACCTGAAAATGTGAAATGTTACACTAAGAATGGAAAAGGTATAAATATTTTTCTTATATGCTTATGTTTCTTTTTCACTACAATTGAAAGCCTAATTTTTCTTAGGTTTCTTTTTTACTACAACTGAAACTCTTAATTGAAATGGCTAATTTTATCTATTTTCTTATGTTTCTTATTTGTGTGCTTATATTCTTATTTAATCACATAAGAAATCCCACTGTACATTTGATCTTAATGGAACTTTAGGAGTCGATGTGTGGTTAATATGGTTTGTCTGTTTTCTAGATACGGGTAAGAAACAAATTAATTGGAACAAATGTTAGCCTTACTATTTTGTAAAGCTGGCGTCTTACATGTGAATTAGACTAGCTATAGACCAACTGCTATACGCAGGGACTACTTTTGTAACAATGGGATAGGTAGCTTAGGATAAGGCTATAAATACCCCCATGTCTCTCCATGGGGGGTGTGGAAGTTCATTTCTTGTTTTCTCATTCCAATCTAATAAACACACATTTGTCTTTCACCCGCTCTTTACTTTCTCTCACTAGAAAAGATGTTTCATCTTATGTTCTTTGATCATCCCCGTCCTCCCGAAAAGGTGTTTTTGAATCATGTAACAAGTGGTATCATAGCTAACCGGGGGTGTTTTGTTATTGTGTTTGTTGTTTCGTGCTTATTTCGAGCTTATGTCAAGTTTTTAATAAGTTTTTTTTGGGTCTCTTCATTTTTCCAAAACTTATTAACAGCCTGTCTCTTTCAAACTGGGTTTCTAAGCTTATTGGTTGTCAAAGCATATTTATGGCTTATTTTGAGTTTATCTCGTCTTGGTTTGGGCTTATCAGTCGGCTTATGTAGCTATTAACAACTCATTTTTTGAAGCTTATCTTGGAAAAAAAAGATTGGTGGCAGCGTTTTGGTCACCAAAGAAAAAGTACAAAAGTACGACAGTGACCAGCGGTTTGGTGGCAGAGGTTTGGTGGCAGCAGTTTGGTGGCAGCGGCTTGTTGGCAGCGGTTTGGTGAATAGGTTTTGCAGCGGTTTATACTTTTTTAGCGGTTTATAGAACCGTTATGATGGCCGTTTGTCACGAGCACAACGGTTTGTTGAACTGCTATGACAACGTTTTGGGGTTTTAGACAGAGTTGACTGAGTCAATTCGGTATTAACCGAGTTGACCTAGTCAAACTCAGTGAGTCAACTCGGTATTTACCGAGTTGACTGAGTCTGTCAACGAGTCTAAACCAGGAAATAAAACAACTAAAATGTAGAAGGACTCGACTCAATTAAAACACACATCAACAATAACAACAACATCAACAACATAATCATAGCCTCAAAACAAATCCATGTCTAAATCCTATATCCCTTCGTCAAAACATCAACACAAAATCAAATCCAGATCTAAACATATCCCATCGTTAAAATCGTAATCCCACAACTCCATCTCCATCCATCAAAAGGACTCGAACGAAAACTTTAAAAACGCAAATGATCTCAGTTTATTTTAATTCAAGTTATATAACAATCTGTCATGACCATATAAAAGATCAACACTCGAAAAGAACTCTCATCATTGATGTATTAAAGGAACAACTCCTTTTGTTTATATACGAAACTGATAAAGTAAGAGTTATAACAATTTAGTTATACTCTTCTTTTGTTTCGATTTAAAAGTCACTAAAACAATCAAGAAATAACCTACCCAAGACCTTATGCAAGATCTTGAAGATGAAACTCTTTGTGCTAACTAACGAAATGTCTCTCTTTGAAGTTTGTTTAAAATAAAGTGAATGATTTAATTGGTATGTGCGTTGGACTCTAGCAAAAGAGATAAGGTGGTTGCGTTGCTCGGTACGAGAACTAAAGGTCTTGTAATTTGTTCTTCAAGGGTAGGTAGATGATCTTTTGTGTTTTTGAATCACGGTTAAATTAAACACAGGGATGAAAGATTATTTCTTTGGTTTTGATGACTAACTTTTTGAGATGGAGAGATAAGAATGATGGGGCGGTGTATATATGATTAGGGTTAAGTTATACACTAATGAAAAGGAATAGGTATTATATATCTGATTTCTTGGACCGGGTATTGGAATTTTATTACAAATGTTGGCATGGGCTAGACACGGTTGGGCCAAGATTTATGTTTTTGGACAAAATGTTGGGCCGATGATATTCAAAAATCATGGACCTCGTTTGTTAATTGTGATTGGGCTGGGCCAAATGTTACATGTTGGGCTACTTATATAGATTGAACTATAGGCCATGTTTTATATGTGTATTAAGTGTGGTCGAGTTTTTGGATTGTGTCGGGTAGTAAAACGAATTTATGAAGGGTAATGTCTACAAGACCGGGTCTTATTACTTGGACGGTCGTGCTTATGTTATATTTTTTTGAGCCGATATCCGTTAACGATCACAACACATTAAAAATTCACGAACAACAACACAACAAACACAATACATTACACTAAAAACGATCCTTATCAACATTCACCTTCACTCATAATGGCTAGTATTGAATTTAAATGACTACGAAGTTATAGTACGATGTTACTTAATTGGGATTGAAGTTATTCGGAGTTTTTTGCTTCATTCTCGAGTTCGTTATATCAAGTTGTCTCCATGAGTGGTCATCGGTATTAGCCTACATAATAGATAAGGGGATTTAGTTGGGGTTGATCAAGAGAGAATTGTTTAAGAGAGCATGATTCGAAATCTTCTCACTGAGTATTGCTTTTGCAATCACGGGTTATGATGCTAAGTAAGCAGTTCCAGTTGGTATACGATGTACACATAAGTAGGATGATTCCTTAGTTAGTCATCATCCTGAAGGGAGAAATGTGTACATCCGGTACTTAGTTGATTTTTTATGTTACCATTTTGATGTTACCGTTTCGACTACATGGCAGGATAAATTGCTTACATTCGGGATTTAATTGACTTTGGTGTAACAATTTAAATGGGTACATTCTAGGGAGAAAAGTGCATTTCGGGGTCTTAATTGATTTTGGTGCTCCGGTTTCGACTTGGGTAACAGGGTACGCTGTCTATTTGGGGGATAAATCCCTATAAAGGTGTACTTCGAGATGGAATGTTCCTAAGTGAGACGATTGTTAAAGATATTCATTCCCTTCACGACTAGTATTCCTAAATGAGAAGGACGGTCTTTCTAAAAGTCTAGTGCATTAATCTTATCGCGTCTAGGGATGTTTTTTGGGAGGGAGCTGAAAAAAAAGCCTACTAGTTAGGAGGGAGTAAAAACTCAACTAGATTCTACAAGCTGAAGAACTAAAGTTAGACATTCAAGAAGATCAAGGTCATTGAAGACAATCTCAAGGAATGTTGGACTTCATTCTTATCATTTTACTTTATTTTTGCTTGTAGGAGACATTGTAACCAATTCATGTGTGACACCATCTTGGAGGGAGATTGTTAGCCTTACTATTTTGTATAGCTGCCATCTTACACGTGAATTGGACTAGCTATAGACCAACTACTATACGCAGGGACTACTATTGTAACAATGGGATAGACAGCTTAGGATAAGGCTATAAATACCCCCTATGTCTCTCTATGGGGGTGTGGAAGTTTATTTCTTGTTTTCTCATTCTAATATAATAAACACACATTTGTCTTTCACCCTCTCTCTACTTTGTCTCACTAGAAAAGATGTTTCATCTTATGTTCTTTGATCATCCCAGTCCCTCCAAAAAGGTTTTTTTGAATAATGTAACAACAAACTAGTATTAAATGACGACATTATGGAATGGGTTGTTGCTAAGTATGGGAATACGAATTGGAGAGAGGACGAATCAGTGTTTGATACCATAGTCGATGACGTTTGGAAAACATTTTATGATAAAGGTATGTAAGTTAGCTTAGTCTTGCATTATTAGCTTATATGCAGCTTATGATTGTAATGTTGCTTATTTACTTTGTAATGTAGATGTTCTTAAGTGTTCAAAATGATAGGTTCAAGATGTTGGAGAAACAGGTTTTTCAAAGGTTGCAGCTATAGATGTTATTGATGCTGGCAAAGGTTAGAAATATAGCTTATTAATTGTTACTGGTGTAATGCAGCTGATGATTGTAATGTTACTTATTTACTTTGTAATGTAGATGTTCCTAAGTGTTCAAAAGGATAGGTTCAAGATGTTGGAGAAACAGATTTTTCAGAGATTTCAGCTACGTATGTTCTTGATGCTGGGAAAGGTTAGAAATATAGCTTATTAGTTGTTACTGATGTAATGCAGCTTATGATTTTAATGTAGGTTATTTACTTTGTAATGTAGATGTTCCCGAGTGTTCAAAAGAAAAGGTTCAAGATGTTGTAGATGTTCCTGGAAAAGTTTAGTAATACAGTTTTATTAGTTGTTACTGCATTTGTTTAGTGAGACACTTGGTTCTGCATTTTACAGAAGTAATACTCATATCCTTAACTGAAGAAATTTCTTCAAGTGAAGACATTTTAAGTGATCAACGTTTCCTCTTTTCAGCAAGTGATGATGATAATCCTTTATCAGTCAGTGATGCTAGTGATTCATCCATTTATGAACCAAAATCTGCTAACAAGAAAAAGAAACCATCAAAACAAATAGCTTCTTCAAAAGCCTCAACACCAAAACCTTCATCTTCAAAACCTTCTAATTTAAGTGATTAAAATAATCCTTTATCAGTCAGTGATGATAGTGATTCATTCATTTATGAACCAAAATCTGCTAACAAGAAAAAGAAACCATCAACTAAAAGAGGCTACAGGAAGATATCCATGACAAGATGTGTACTGTTTATTAAAGCTCCTAATGCACCCGTGCAAGAAGTTGTTAACAAAAGAGGTCTAAATTATTATCTCTTTTAAATTTGGTTTTGTATTTCTTCAATGGTCCTCTTATGATTGACTTTGTTTGTTAAACAGGTTCTTTCAATAAAATAAAGTGAATTTGGAAAAGGAAGTGGAAGGTTGTTTTTTTGTTCTAAAAAGCCATTTATTGAAGTTTGAAAAGGAAGTGGAAAGTTGTCAAGAAGCTTCTTGGTTAAAGTATTAGTCTGAAACTTAAGTATGTTTGTAGTATAATTCTGAAACTTAAGTATGTTTGTAGTATAAGTCTGAAACTTGATGTAAATTATGTTTGGTTATGTTAGTCTCTAAGTCTGAAACTTAAGTATTGTGTTATGCAGATAACAAAATTTGATATTGTAACAAATCTTGTTCATATCAGTCTTTAGGATTCTTTATGGAAAATGTAAATAACTAGTGATAACATAAAAATAGAAGTTAAACGAAATTACAACAAAATGTTCCCAACATACCTAATACATAACCATAACAACTAAAATGAAATTACAACCAAATGTGACCAACATACCTAATACAGAACCATAACATAACTCAAAAGAAAGTACAACTAAATGTTCCTAACATACCTAATACAAGTACCATAAAAAGAAGTTACGGGAAATTAGAGCTTGATGATCCCAAACCCTCACCTTCTACAGCCTCAAAGTCGTCTAAAAGCGCCTTCCCTTTAAATTCTGTAACTGAACTTTTAGGCTTAAGATAGGGATATCTTAGGTAACATGGTGATTGAGTATCTTCTTGTTCCCATGCAATAATCTCTTCTAACGACATAGAATCAACGTCTTTCTTTGTCTTTTCGTGAGTTTTAAGTTTTGAGGTCACCTCCTCGTCAGACTCATCAACACACAAGTTCTTCAAATAGAAGTCAATTAGGGTTAATTGAAGTTTATGGGCAACATACACCTCGAGTAGACCATGAAAGTTAGCCATATCATAAATTATTTTCACATCCCTATCATTTTCAACAATAGTCAATCCTACTTCTAGGCTACAATCAGGTTTACAATAAAATCAATGCCAAATATCATCTTTTACTTTATCCAACAACAAATCACACATTTGAGAATAAGACAACATTTTAACCTTAGATAACTTTAATTCTAAAATTTCTCCACCATACTTTAAAGGATAGTACAAGAAACAACCATTATAGAAACCATATAACATTAGTTCATCACTTGAATATGAGTTCCTACGTAAAATTTATAAAAATTAAAAAAAACAATTAACATTTGATGTAGACTAAGTAAGGAACACACGAATTGAATCTGTTGATTCCAATGAATACCAGAAATAATCTTCTAATAATCGTTGATTCGAAAGGAATACCGATAGTTTGGGAAAATTCTTAGCAAAAACTGCCAAAAATAACTTTTTATATATTTTGGAACTGAATAGTCATGATCATAGTACAGTTCTTAAATAAGAATACGAAACTGAAATGAGCCTCAAAAGACAAATGGGCCAAAAACTATGCTAAAAACAGAAGTCCAAAAAACCCGAAAAAACAAAAAAATGCAAATAACTCCTAAAATATAGTGTTTCAAGGCTCGAAATTTCTGTAACCCAACTATGTTTGGTTACCACGGCGTTCTCCTTGTTCCAAGCTTCGAATCGGCTGGTCCTGGGCCTGAAACGGAGTCTCTAAGCCCAAGTTATCTTCCTTTGAATAATGGCATTTTCTTCACACGATATTGGGCCTCTAGAAACAAAAGGGTCTGTTCTTCAACACTTGGGCCTGCATCAACATTAAAGAAATACTAAATATTTAATAGTTAAATAACTAATATTAAAAAACATACACAAACTCTTCAAAGACTATATCTCCACATCTTGTTGACTCTGTGATTTTAGAAGTCATCTTGTGTAAAAAGTAAAAATACCAACAAAATCTATTTGGAGTGTAAATAAATAAGAAGTACGAGGTAGTTTCAAATGTTAATGAGCTATTATCTATACCACTTTATAAAGCATTTTGATCATCTAAAATTTGAAGTCTTAAAATTTTTAAGGGATCAGAACATTTCTTATTATGAAAGGATTTCCAAACTTGATAAATACTTGTAACCTCAAAAGTTGTAACCGTCGTATTAATGATCAAATAAGTGATTTAATGGGAAATAAATGAGTAACCACCATATCAATACTTGTAACGTATAAAACTTTAAAAAGTTATTAATATACATTAAAATGTCAGTTATAAAATCTTAATAGAAAAATAACTCATTCTTTATGAAAGAATAAAAAAGGTACAACTCAAACTAATCATACTTCACACACAATAGATTCAGCCATCCAAAGTTCTTCTGGTCCTTGAACATCGCCTAGCCCCTCGCCGAAAGATTTAATTATAAGAGAACTCGTCGCCGCAACGCGCGGGTACCGATCTATTTTAACTTATGCTTCAAAGATGCTATTTATGTGTTCCTTTCTTTCGTTTGGATCTTATGTTTATTTTGATATGAAATCTTTTGCATTATTATTGCTTAAAGTTATTTTAATTTAGATTATCATTCATTTGTACAGTTGTTGTTAGAAAAACTTTTAACCGAATAACATTTGCTCGCTACAAAATATAGTCACAGGATACTCGTCGCCGTTGCAGCGGCGGGTACCCGTGTGATTATATTTCTGAAGTCTTAAATTTTTTAAGAGACCAAAACATTTCTTGTTTGGGAAAGATATAAAGCCATTACTCAATGTTAACCATATACCTTTTTAAATTCACACCAGATTTAATGTATACGTTTTTTAACTAGCATGTGTTAATAATAGCTCATTTAAAATAGTTTGTAATTCCTGGTCAAAAGGAGTTATGAGCATTAATCGGCCAGTTAATCTCATAACCTCCTTCATGAATGCATAATAGTTACATGACCATAATCATGGTCATTAAGTTAATTTTGAAACCGCTCATTTAATAGGTCAAGTTAATATGAAAAAAGTTGATTTGTTAATTTTATATATATATATATATATATATATATATATATATATATATATATATATATATATATATACACATATATAATACACACACCCTACACACTACACATGCTATACAATATATATATAGAATATATATATATAATATATATATATATATATATATATATATATATATATGACTGACATAGATAATCCATCTTCAAAATTTCAATTTAAAAATTTATAACTTCAATGGGTTCTAACACTATGGCTTACATCAATCATTCGACAAGTCAAATCTTCATCAATCGTTAAGGTAAAATATATCTTTTATAAGGGGGTGTTTGTTTCGGCTTATATGTGGGCTTATGAGCTTATTTGATTTATGCTTGTATAACATAAGCCTTAATTTCCTGGCTTATTTGAGATTTATTGGCTTATATAAGTTTATCATATCGTAATAAACTTATATAAGCCCATAAGTGTCAAAATAAGCTGGAAAATTGAGGCTTATGTTATATAAGCTGAAATCAAATAAGCTCATAAGCCCACATATAAGCCGAAACAAACACCCCCTAAACAATTAGGTTCTTGATTATTTTATTCGATTATTATATTGTTAACGAGTTATCTTTTTTATTTTGTTACTTAGATGAACCCGGATAGCGCTGACAAAAATGATCCAAATGATGTTCAACTTCAAGATGAAGACATCATGTACGATATTACTTCAAGTGTTGAGATAAATTTGGTATATCTTTTGATCTTTACTTAGTTAGTGTCGTTGTACTTACTATCAAGTACCTAAACTATCCTACGAAAAAAGATGTTACCTTTTAATAAGATCGCTTAAATACGTGTTTAATTGTCATTTCTTGTTTACTTATTTTCGTGCATTTATTTACTTGTCATTTACATTTAGTAGGATTTAGGAACCCAAATCAAGAATCTTTAAAACCATTCAAAACACGCGATCACGGACTTGACCGATTTTCAATTCACGCTTCGTCGAGGGAAAACGACCCGGGAGGTTTTTTGAGACAACTTTGGTTAAAAGTTCGTTTCTCGAACCAGGCGGAAAATACTTACTATACTATTATTTGATCTAATCCTTATATACTATATATATTTACGTATAGTGTATTCGGAGACGTACCACTACAGTTGTTGTGATTGTTGTTGCACTAGTTGTTGAATCGCTTTTACGGCTTGCAAAAGTGAGGTATTATCGGTCATGATCACTAAAAAAAATTTGTTTTTGTGAACAGTACGATGAATAGTACCCTTTTTTTAAGGAATGAAACAGCTAAAAGAAAAGAAAAGAATAGAAGGAACAATCGGGGAAAACCCGAATTGATAAAAGAGTGGTGACCTAATGTCAATTTGGGAGAGACCCAAATTGAAAATTGGCTCTGATTACCACCTGATGTAGGACATTGGAAGATAGTATCGTTCACAGCCAACCAACGCTAATGAACAGGTTAATGGCAAATGCCAAGAAACCCAAGCTGGTTCTTGTTCATGTAGGAACAGAAGCTAAAAACATGAAAACACATATAAAACAAATCTGAATAATATTGATTGAATGAATTACAATATGCTGGAATTTAGTTCATATAGACCTAAGAATCCTAAAACAGCTATAACTAGGAAAACTCATAAATAAATTCCTAGATATTCCTAATCAATTAAAAGATAATGCATAAATAAAGAGATAAATCCTAAACCAAATCTAATACTAATCTTAATATTCTTGAACATTCTTTTTGTGTATTTTCATTCTCTATAATCTTTAAAGAAGAAAAACCATTCTCTTATCTATAAATTTAAAAACGAAAAAAGAAAATATTTTCACCAACTAAACTGTCACACCCCGTCATAGGCGGAAACACGAGAATGCAACATAATGATCAATCATAACACAAGATACATAATAGAAAAATACTAAGATGCATAAATGAAAAGTGTCATGATGACCATCAACCTCAATACAACCTTGAGTGATGTCCCAAATCAAGAACACATCACATAGTCGCCATTTATTACAATCATAAGCCCACGCAGGGGTCCATAAATCTTAAACCTCAATCCTCAAGAAAACAAATCCTTAACATACTTCAACAAGCAAGACCCCTTAAACATGATCCATACAGGATACACTTAAAGTCTGCTATCACACATCTTAACCTTAACGATCATTCTCTTCACCTGAAAATGATACTCGAAAACGTCAATAATAATGTTGGTGAGCTTGTACGTTTGATTCAAAGCCCAGTCGTTGTGCCAAGATCTCAAACACTTGGAGAATTGTGCTATATGACAGTGAATATATGCAGAACAATCACAAACCCATGACTTAGCATCCCCGCTAATCATGTACCAAGACCTAACATCCCCACTAGTCTTATCACCAGCGTGTACCACCGCTCTTAGGGTCGCAACCCCGAATGACATACCGCACCTAAAGCCTACCAGCTGGAGCTATATTTAGGGCGAAGAACCACACAGAACATCGTACCAATACATATCATTCACATAGCAGTCATAAGCACATCAATTGTCAAAAAAACAAAACCACATTTTGCACAGTTCAGAAAACAGTTCAAAACACATTTGAGTATCATTTTCCCCTAACGAAAAAGATTTAAAAAGTGGGGCTACGAGAACTCACCTCGAGCAAAAGCCTAAACCAGCCAACTCGGTATCACACAAGCAAATGCAACGACGTCCGCACACGACCTAGTCCAGTTAACGTCTCATTTTATCATTTATTACCAAAACAATTTTTCAGGTTTGATGCATAGAGGTCAGACGCATGTTGAATGGTTATCTTTAACGTTTTAGCCGTGTGATGGTTGACGACATAACTCCAAAAGATACCATATCAAACCCATATCTTAGTACAATATACTCATACTATTTAAGTAAAATTGTTAAGTAATATAAGATAATAAATACTTATAATATACTTCGATAAGTCTATTCGGTACAGTTAGTTACATTAAATATACCATTTATACTATACGAAATGAAATGTTTGTTTATGTTAAACATTTTAGAAGAGTTTCGAGAAAAAATAAATTTTTCGTCTTTTAGTTGACGTATTATGCTTAAATATAAGCTAATAAGCTACGTAAGTTATTCGACTATCACCGTAAGCTACCAAAATAAGCCACAAAATACGACATACTAAAGTAATCACCAAAAACACTTTTCTCAAAAGTATTAAAATTTTCGTGAGGTTATAAGCCCAAAATAAGCCCATTCGAGCCAAAAAAATAAGCCAAATAAGCCACAAACAAAATAAGCTACATAACAAGCAAATGTTTTTTAACCATCATGACCACGATATCAAAACTACAAAACCCCTTTGTCCCTTTTTGAATTCGACGCAAACAAACACCCTTTTCCATTCGTTTTGCTTTCAAGTTTTGATTTTTATGACGATCAACTTGTACAACTAACATCTATGCATCATTAACTATAAAAAAGGACAAGTTAAATTTAAAAGTCTTGCAAAAATGGTCTTCAAAATAAATTTTGACGTGAACCGGACAACCCAAACGTTGTTTTAAGGAATACCCAAACACTAGAATCGCCCTGGAAATACTCTAAACCACCATGTTCTTGATCAAAGTTTAAAAGAAATTTGTGTTTGTGTGTGCTTTTGGTCGGACGAACACACAAGGATGTGTGTGTGTGTGTGTGTTTTATTTTTTGAAAACTAGAATAATGAGATGATAAGGGTGAAAGATGCTTTTATGTACCAACTTTAGGACAAGCTTAGCTAAAATTATGCCCATCTTGTTCCCTCCCTTGTTCTATAGCCAGTTAGGAATCCTAGGAGCTCGGGTGTCTTTGTTTTCGTGTCGGGTTAACTTAAATCTCAAAAACCGTGATCGAAACATATTTTCCCGAAGTTACTTAGCATTTTTATTCATCTTAAAAATAATTTTTCAATAGCTTTAGAGTATTTAATTGAATATTTTCACGCTTATTCCCAAAAAATATAATTTGGACATTTTACGGACGTGTCGAGGACTCGTTTTTCGCCATTCTTAAAAATTAACAGGTCAAAACACCCGGAACGCTACATAACATTATAATAACCTTTAAAAATGGGTATTATACACACATAAACCATAAACACCTCAACTCCATAAATTAACACCGTCAAACACGGCCTACATATTCTAATAAAACTGACAAACCTCAAATAGTCAAAGGACTAATATTAGAATATTCAAAACACAAAAAGGGCAAGGGTTACATTCTACCCCCCCTCACCCCCCCCCCCCCCCCCCCCCCCCCTTAAAAGAATTTCGACCCTGAAATTCAGCTACTGATAGAACTAAACATATGCGGATACTTAAGTTTCATCTGATCTTCACGTTCCCACGTGAATTCAGGTCCACGTTTCAAATTCCACCGAACCTTAACGATGGCAATCCTACTTCGCTTAAGCTTCTTGAACTCTCTCTCCATAATTTCCATAAGCTCTTCCACAAAATTAACTTATCATCAACTTGGATCTTGTCCAAAGGCACTTGCAGTGTCGGGTCAGCCAAACACTTCTGAAGGTTCGACACGTGAAACGTGTCATGAACACCATCTAGCTCCTCAGGTAAATCTAACATGTAGGCCACTGGGCCTACCTTCTCAATGATCTTAAAAGGTCCAACAAATATAGGTGTTAATTTCCCCTTCTTCCCAAAGCATACCACACCTTTCCAAGGAGATACTTTGAGCAAGACATAGTCACCTACACTGAACTCTAGAGGCTTCCTTGTCTTATCGGCATAACTTTTCTGGTATTCACGCGCAGCTTTAAGTCTATCCTAATCTGCGAGATTAGTGGTCTCTTGCACTAACTTAGGTCCTATTAACTGACCCTCTCCAACTTCTGCCCACATAATCGGGGAACGACACTTTCTACCATACAAGGCCTCAAACGGCGTACATCTCATACTAGAATGATAACTATTGTTATACGAAAATTTAACTAATGGAAGATGAACATCCCAACTTCCCCCGAAGTCTAGGACGCACGCCCTAAGCATGTCTTCCAAAGTCTGAATTGTACGCTTACTCTGACCATCGGTCCGAGGGTGGTAAGCTGTACTCATGTCTAACCGGGTTCCTAATGCCTCTTGCATTGACTGCCAAAACCTTGATGTAAATCGAATATCACGATCAGATATTAATCTATCCATCTTATAATCCTCACGCGTAGGTAGAAAATGAGCAGACTTAGTCAATCGGTCTACAATGACCCAAATTATATCATGCCCACTATTAGTCCTTGGTAACTTAGTCACAAAATCCATTGCTATCCCTTCTTATTTCATTCGGGAATCTCAGGTTGCTGCAGCAAGCCAGACGGCCTTTGATGCTCAGCCTTAACCTTCAAACAAGTCAAACACTTACTCACATACACAGTTATGTCCTTTTTCATACCCGGCCACCAATACCTATCTCGAAGGTCATAATACATCTTATCAGCTCTTGGGTGTACAGCGTACTTCGACTTATGTTCCTCGTCCATTATCAGGGTTCTCTCATCACCCTTCAAAGGAACCCATATTCGATCCAGGTAATACAACACTCCATCACACCTAAGTTCAATCATCTCATCTAAACCTTTCTGCAATCTCGCAGACTCATCACATGCCTCCTTCTAAGACGACTCAACACACTAGTCATTTGTCAATTTGGTCTCTTCAAGTGGGGTTTCTTTTGATTCCCTTAAAGACCTAGTTTAGATGTCTAGCTCTTATACTTTCTTATGATCTATCCAGATCTAGTCTCACGCAACATGATAGTCTTTCCTACTATCTTCTCAACTTATTAGTTCTTCCTAACCTTCGGGTCACATATTGGTCGGGTGTCCGGATATGATCCTGTCCTCGACGTGTCAACAAAACTCTTAGAACTTTTGACGGCATCTAGTCCCTCTGTTGTTCTATTCAGTGGGATCAATCCTCCAAGAGGTATGTGTCCCACACATTTCGACCTATGCATTTCTCTTTTCAAGAACATCTATGGTCTGCTTATCAAAACTTAGACTCTTGCAAGTGGATTTTACTTGTTTTGAGTATTCTAGGTTCTAATTCACTAAGGGATTTCTGAATATTCAATCTGGTCAACTCTGGTTCGAACTTCAATCTTACTAGGGTCTACATGAATCCCATCACCTTTAATCACATGCCCAAGAAACTGTACTTCTCGCAACTAGAATTCACACTTAGAAAACTTTGCATACAGTCTCTCCTTCTTGAGCAGTTCTAATACCAATCTTAAATGTTCTTTATGCTCCTCTCGAGTCTTAGACTAGAGCAAGATATCATCAATGAACACTATCACAAACTTGTCTAGATAAGGCCTACACACTCGGTTCATCAGATCCATAAATACCGCTGGTGCGTTAGTCAAACCAAAGGGCATTACTGTGAACTCGAAATGTCCATAACGAGATTTAAATGCGGTCTTTGGAATGTCATCCTCACGCACTCTTAGCTGATGGTATCCGGACCTAAGATCTATCTTAGACAAGTATTGCGATCCTATAAGTTGGTCAAATAAGTCGTCAATCCTAGGGAGTGGATAACGATTCTTGATGGTCAACTTATTCAACTCTCTATAATCAATACACATCCTAAAGGATCCATCCTTTTTCTTTACGAATAATACCAGTGCTCCCCAAGGCGATGAGCTTGGTCGAATGAAACTTGTATCCTGGAGTTCCTTGAGTTTTCCCACCAACTCCTCCAATTCAGAAGGTGGCAGACGATAGGGAGACTTTGCAACCGGCATTGCTCTAGGGATTAACTCAATTCGAAACTCGATTTCCCTAACAGGCGGCAATCCAGATAGATCATCCGGGAATACCTCAGGAAAATCTTTTACTACTACGATCTCTTCATGTTTCTTCTCTTTAGCCTTAGCACTTATCAACTTTCTCACCTTCTCTTTCAGTTTCTCTCCTAATACTTTAAGCACCTTGCCATCTAGTAGTGGTATCCTCACTACTTTCTCATGACAGATTATCTCAGCCCTATGGTCAGACAACCAATCCATTCCTATTATTACATCAAAACTCCCACTTCCAAAGGGTATCAAGTTAATGTCAAACACATGACCATCTATTTCTAGTTTGCAATCCTTAATGACCTTACCAATTTCTACTAGTTGCCCGTTAGCTATCTCAATCTCATAACTAAACCCTAAATCACTAGGTTCCATGCCTAACAGAGGTATAAAGGTAGTGGAAACAAAGCTATAGTCACCACCAGAGTCAAATAAGATAGTGGCATAATGATCATTTAGAGTAAACGTACCCGTCATGATGTCTGGGTCCTGGCGAGCATCCTATACTCCCAACATGAATGCCCTACCTCTTGCATGGTTCCTTTGGTTTCCATGACCCTGACTCCATTAACAACCATGACTTGGTTTTGAAGGTTTCCCACTGGCCTTTGAGCCAGATTCAACCTAGGACATGTTGCCTTGATATGATCGATACTGCCACACTCGTAACAGGTCCTAACAACTGGGTTCCTAGCATTGATGAGGTTCACATTCCTAGGCACCACTCTACAATCCTTAGAAAAATGTCCTCGGTGGTTACAGTTGAAACAAGCGCGACAAGGTGTCTCAAGTAAATGGTGATAGTTACAGGTAGTACATTATGGTACACTTAGGTGTCATACCCGTGTACTCTCTCTTAATAGGGTTTGCGGTTATAGCAAAAGCATTTCCCATCCTAGTCCTCTTGTTATCGTCCCTTCCATTCCTATCCTTACTAGATTCTCCCTCGCTTCCTTTCTTCTTATGGTTCTTTTTTATTGACCCATTCCTAAGGGCTTCAATAGTCAATGTGCCAGCTATCTGCACAGCCTTTTGGATGGTCTTTGGTTCCATTGCTGCCACTATTCCTCAAATTTATGAAGCAAGGCAATACACATACCTTTCAATCCTCTTACCTTTCGGGTTTACTAAGTGAGGAACTAACCAAGCCAACTCATGAAACCTATCCGTATACACAGCATGGTCAGTCCCGACCATAGCGTGATTCCACAACTCAGTTTCCAACTTTTGCATCTCATTACTCAAGCAAAATTCCTCTCTAGTCAAAGTCTTAAAGTCTTCCCAAGACATACCTACAACGGCTTCTCAACCCCGTGTGTGGATTTGAGAGTTCCACCACGTGAAAGCCTTACCAACAAATAAACCAGCATTGTACTTCACCTTCTGACTATCCCTACACCCACTCATATCCTGAACTGACTCTATCTTCTCCATCCAATGTATATAAACTATGGCACCTCCCTTACCATCATACTCCTTTGGGTTACAAGCTAAGAAATCCTTATAGGTACAACCCCTGCGGTCGTTGTTCTCAATGACATTCCCAACATCACCCCAGATGTGGTCATTAGCGGCATCGCCATTTTGATTCCTACCATTTCCTTAACCTCTACATTGGTCGCCTACTTAGGCTACAATAGTGGGAAGTAAATTCTACAACTGTTGTGCAATGATGGTGGAGAAGTTGGGGACTCCGTCAACACCATCATTCACCTTTCTACCCTGACCACTTACTTGGCCACCTTGGCCATCAATCCTACCATTACCCTGATCACCAAAACGACCTCTAGTCCTACCACCACCTCTACTGGCTCGTCCACCCGTTCCCTCTCCTCGTGATACGACAGCAGGCCGGCTAGCACTTCGGGTCGTCATCGTTGGTGGCATTATCAACACGAGGGAGAACATGGGCAACGTTAGACAGGCGGGACGGTCAATACGCATAGGATAACTTAATATACTATACCCCGCATCATACGGTTCTAAGGTGTCAACACCGATTTGTGTGAACGATAATACTAAATACGCGTGATTCGTGATATGTTTATAATTACGTTGGCCACTGTATTTATACCTGTATCCTTTCCCAATTGTACTTAGTATTAGGCTCATCCATTTCAATGAATGACTTAACTAGTACGATATACCACATAACCACATAAGCACGTATAAGCGGAACACCGCGCACCTAGATCCTACGACATAACTATATGCAAGTTCCTAGGTTATAGTCTAGGCCAAACCACCTAGTTCTCTATAACCTTGGCTCTAATTACCATTATGTCACACCATGTCATAGGCAGAAACACGGGAATGCAACATAATGATTAATCATAACACAAGATACATAATAGAGAAATACTAAGATGCATAAATGAAAAGTGTCATGATGACCATCAACCTCAATACAACCTTGAGTGATGTCCCAAATCAAGAACACAGCACATAGTCGCCATTTATTACAATCATAAGCCCACGCAGGGGTCCATAAATCTTAAACCTCAATCCTCAAGAAAACAAATCCTTAACATACTTCAACAAGCAAGACCCCTCAAACATGATCCATACAGGATACACTTAAAGTCTGCTATCACACATCTTAACCTTAACGATCATTCTCTTCACCTGAAAATGATACTCGAAAACGTCAACAATAATGTTGGTGAGCTCGTAGGTTTGATTCAAAACCCAGTCGATGTGCCAATATCTCAAACAGTTAGACAATTGTGCTATATGACAGTGAATATATGCAAAACAATCACAAACCCATGACTTAGCATCCCCGCTAATCATGTATCAAGACCTAGCATCCCCGCTAGTCTTATCACCAGCGTGTACCACCGCTCTTAGGGTCGCAACCCCGAATGACATACCGCACCTAAAGCCTACCAGCTGGAGCTATATTTAGGGCGAAGAACCACACAGAATATCGTACCAACACATATCATTCACATAGCAGTCATAAGCACATCAATTATCCTAAAAACAAAACCACATTTCACAAAGTTCAGAAAATAGTTCAAAACACATTTGAGTATCATTTTCCCCCAATGAAAAAGATTTAAAAAGTGGGGCTACGAGAACTCACCTTGAGCAAAAGCCTCAACCAGCCAACTCAGTATCACACAAGCAAATACAGCGACGTTCGCACACGATCTTGTCCAGTTAACGTCATATTTTATCATTTATTACCAAAATAGTTTTTCAGGTTTGATGCATAGTGGTCAGACGCATGTTGTACGGTTATCTTAAATGCTTTAGCGGTGTGATGGTTGGAGACTTAACTCCAAAAGATACCATATCAAACCCATATCTTAGTACAATATACTCATACTATTTAAGTAAAATAGTTAAGTAATATAAGATAATAAATACTTATAATATACTTCGATAAGTCTATTCGGTACACTTAGTTACAATAAATATACCATTTATACTATACGAAATGAAACGTTTGTTTATGTTAAACATTTTAGAAGAGTTTCGAGAAAAATTAAATTTTTCGTCTTTTAGTCGACGTATTAAAATAATAATAATTTATTATTAAAAAATCATGTTTTAAGAAAAATTCTAAGTATAGACTTTTTACGAAATTTCGGCATGACACGTACGTTTATATGATGTTTCCCAAGGTTTTAAACCTTATTTTCAAACAAATTTCCAACATTTAGACACTTCCGAACAAATTCCAAAAATCACATTTCACGGCGTTTACCAAAATACATTCTCAAAACGACTTTCAATATAACTTCACAAGTATTTTTCACTTCCCATAAGTTCGTCAAAACTCTCAAAACGACTAGTTATCTCTTATTGGGCTTTAAGGTCCAATAAGGATCCATTATGGTTTTACATATCCAAAATACACTTTTAGCCCAATATCAAAATCCGATAATAGGTATAAGTTTAAAACAAAAGCTTAACCAAAATAATTCAGACCTCAATAGGCCACAATAAGCCACGACTTATTATGCTTGTTGGGTCGTGAGCCCAATAGCTCCAAAACCACATTAATAAGCTTAAATATAAGCTAATAAGCTACGTATGGTATTCGACTATCACCGTAAGCTACCAAAATAATCTACAAAAATACGACATACTAGAGTAATCACCAAAAACACTTTCCTCAAAAGTCTTAAAATTTTCATGAGCTTATAAGCCCATTTGAGCCAAAAAAATAAGCCAAATAAGCCACAAGCAAAATAAACTACATAGCAAGCAAATATTTTTCAACCATCACGGCCACGATATAAAACTACAAAACCCCTTTGTCCCTTTTTTGAATTCGACGCAAACAAACACCCTTTTTCCATTCGTTTCGCTTTCAAGTTTCGATTTTTACAACGATTAACTTGTACAACTAACATCTATGCATCATTAACTATACAAAAGGACAAGTTAAATTTAAATTTGAAAGACTTACAAGAATGGTCTTCAAAATAAATTTCAACGCGAACTGGACAACCCAAACGTTGTTTTAAGGAATACCCAAACACTATAATCACCCCAGAAATACTCTAAACCACCACGTTCTTGATCAAAGTTTGAAAGAAAATTGTGTTTGTGCGTGCTTTTGGTCGGACGAACACACAAGGATGTGTGTATGTGTTTTATTTTTTGAAAACTAGAATAATGAGGTGATAAAGGTGAAAGATGCTATTATGTACCAACTTAGGACAAGTGATGACATCAAATAACGTCTATTTTATAGCATCATTTATCCCATGTAATTAACCCATTTTGTATGATTATTGCAAAGAATTGTTACTTAATCGTTTGTATTTGAGAATTGCAGTAATTATGGAGTACTTGGTGAAACTTGACTAAAAGGCACGCATTCTGAAGCTTAAACGAAGATATTTTGAAGATTATTGTTCTGACAACCAATACGCCGTATCCATCAAAGAAGATACAGCGTATCTGTGCCTACACTGACCAAAAGACCACAAAGGAAACAAGATCAATACCCCGTATCCAGTGAAGACCAATATGCCGTATTGGAGATATAGTATATGAATATTCTGGAAGATATCAAACATGGTCCCTACTCTAAGAAACCCTCAATACGCCGTATCTAAGACATTGGATACGCCGTATCGAACCGACTCCAGACCCTATAAATAGAAAACTCAAAAACGAGTTTTAAGTGTGCTAAATCATATTCTCGATACCTAAACTACAAAAGTCGATTTTCAAAGGAGAAAAAGAGTAGAAGAGGTCTTGCAACGTATTCCAATCCATAGGAGACAACGTGTAATTTCTTATACTTTTGTAATCGTTCAGTTTTTGGTATCATTCGTTAACTCGGTTAGTTTACCTTGGCTAAGCTATTACTCTTGTATTAATTATGATGTTTGAAGGCTAATACCTTCGGGTATTAGCCATTATTATGAAGATCTGAATGTTTGGTTTTGTTTATATCTCGATTTCTTAATTTATCGTTGAATGCTTGTTTATGTTTATCAGTTTATACTTGTTTATGTGCTTTAATATGCGACCTATCATTCAACTGGATCTAGTGATATGGACCAAGTAATCTAGATGTCGGGATAGCTCTCCATATAGTGATTAATACATCTAGACCAATAGGATCACGATTAACGACCTGTCTTTGCCTTTAGATTGTGAGCTTAATGATACGTCTAATTAATTTTTAAATGATAAAGGTAAGGGGGGTTGGGGGGTGTTTTGGGGGGGGGTTTGGATTGGGTGGGGGGGGGGTTGTAAAGAAAATTATTAAAAACTTATAGGGGTTATGAAATGGGGTTGGGGGGTGTACTAAGTAAATATTGGGTTAGTGGGAACTACTAGTGTATAAATTCACCGTTAAGCATAAGTGTGGGGAAGTCTTTATGAGCTAGGGTTTAACAAGATCACCATTACTTTAATCCCTAAGATAGATTATAATCAACAAATAAGGATGTTTTATGTGGATGCTTTAATTGTGACAAAATTAATGTGTTTAGGTCTTAGAAAGAAGTCCCGGCTAAGTCTAAGAATGATATACCACCTCAAGATAAGCAATCATTGCACTGAATAAACAAACCAACTTCTAATCGGATTAATGATGGCTAATGCAATTTTCTATTATAAGGCTTGACTGCTCTTTTACCTTCTGTTAATTTGCTTGCGTGGGTTAAAGTGTCTTGAATTGATTGTAGTCACCACCAAACCCATTTCAGTCTCTCATACTAAAAAAACCCCTTTTAACCTGTTATAATTAGGATTAGAACTAACATAGGATTAACATAGGTTTGACTTAGATTAGAATTAACTTAGATTAGAATTAACTTAGATTAGTAAACCAAAATATTAATAAATTGAGAGATTTAACCTCGCATCAAATGTTCGACACCCTACTTACCATGAATCTACCACCGACCGGGTACACTACCCGTTAAAGTGTTGTTTTTGGTTAAGTCGGCAAACTATAAATTTAAAACTTGAATCATAAAAATATACACCACACAACGACACACCAAGTTTTTGGCACCGTTACCGGGGAGTGAAAATTAATCTTTATATTTATTTTATATTTTGGTTTTTTGCATTAGATCTAACCCTTAGGATTAGTGTAAATTAGATTAGTATATATTCTTGTATATTATGTATATTTTGTATATTTGTCTTTAATTGTTTGCTTGTATATTTGTGTGTTTAATTTAATTGTTTTCCTAATACACTGTTCTGGTCGATAACTAGATACGCCGTATCCACTTCCATTAGATACGGCGTATCTAACTTCTTGTCCAATACAACGTATTCTCTCAAAAGATTAATTCGGCGTATTCACTTCAATTGAATACGACGTATTGATCATCTGAAATAGAATCAGGATCTAAGTTTTCATATTTGATTTTCGTACTTAAAATTTTTCTATCTTTCTTCAAAGCAAATCCTGCTGATATTTTTACCTTTGTTACAGAAAATACTTATCAGAGCTAGTTGATTGAAGAAGATACGGCAGACAAGAAAACAGAATCAACTATGAAAGAATTCACGACTAATGACCAAGCAGATTACTATTCATAAATTACAAGCATTACAGTTAATGGAAAGAACGCCTATGAGCTAAAAGGAAAATTCCTTGATGATTTGCATAATAATGCATTTGATGGAACCAGTGGAGAAAACGCAGTCAAGCATATCGAATACTTCCTCAGAATTGTTGACCCAATTGATTTACCCAATGTAAATCATGATAAGCTTCGAGTTGTTGTCTTTCCAATCTCATTAGTTGGTGGAGCTAACAGATGGTTTGATAAGATTAAAGAATCAATTGATAGTTGGGTCGATTTAACTGCTAAATTCTTTGGAAAATACTACCCACCTTCTCGCACTAAGAAAACTAACACACAGATGATTAGATGAAACCCTACTAACCCCAAGTTTGAAAATTGGTTGGCCTCAAAGTTTGTAAACTATAAGACTATGGATATATTTACTAAAGGAGCTTTATGGGATTATTGGAAAATAAGAACTGACAAAATTGAGCCAATGGATGATGAATCTTCCGATCTTGAGGAAACTGACCACGATGATGAACAAGAAATTGGTGAAATTTTTAGGATTGAAATGAACTTGTTTAATTATAAAACACCGTTGTGCAAGGAATTCAAAGAATTCAATTACCTACTCAAGATAGATCATGATCCCCTTACGAAAGACATTAAGGGATTCAAAACATATGAAGAATTTAAGGACGACTAGATTTATGAATGGAACAAAGACGTACCTTGGGTGGACGAGAAACCTTGAACTGACACAAGAGAATGGAAAGAACCGAAACTAGTCAAACATACTTGCAAGCCTTTCAACTATAAAACTGGATGTTCAGAATGGCCAACATGTAGTTGGAGGAATGATGGATTCTGTAATGGAGGAAACTTACCTAGAGCTTATATTATTGGAAACTCGCTTCATTATCAGGATTATGAATGGTACGAAGCCTTAGAGGATAGCGAGCTAAAAGACAAAGCTTTAAGAAATAAGGCTATCATAGAGGGATTAATCGACGATGACAATGATGATGAGTCACGTTACGAACGAAAGAAATGATGAAACGTTTATGATTATATAAACCATGATCATGAACATGAGATAGATCATGAAGCTGACCAAAGAGAAGAGTTATGTGAAATTCATGAGCTATCGGTTTGCACTATAAGAAGATTCGAGATGATCAAGTATTCATTCAGACAAGATGATGAATATGTTGTTGTTAAAGAAAATAAATACGATGATTTGGAGAGACCAAACGAAAAGGCATGCCGAGCATACTAGGAGATCTTTCATATGATAGACGAAGGATGGATGGTAACTAGAGTTGAATGAAGAGAAGCTGAAGAAAAGTCTAACTTAAAGACTTCGATGTAAACAAAAGTGCTTCCTGAGAGATAACCCGAAATGTTATTTATTTTTATCGAGTCTGTCTTCCTAGACATCAATACGGCGTATCCGCTCCATACCATACGACGTATTGATTGTCTGGACGTTATCAGTCTTTAATTTTTATGCACTTTAAAAACATTATTGTCTGTTCTGACAATACGACGTATTCATGCACATGATACGGCGTATTCAGGCACATGATACGGCGTATTCACCAGACTAACTCGTATTTGGTTTGTTTAGTTTAGTTTAAATTAACCGTAGGTACCAAAGATAGGAATGCACGTTTTTCCTATTATTTTCACAGGACCTCAATGAAAGAAAAGAAATCAACGAGTTGGTTGAAGTATTTACAAGTCTGGAGGTGTTGAAGTCTTGAAACTTCAAGGCGGCTGTTCAACACAAATTCTTGCTCAAAAAACTTAATGTGGAGAATCTACCGAGCCAATATCAAGGGAGTTTCTCATTCTAATTCTTTTTAATTCCTGTATTTAATGTTTTATCTATACAACGGGGATGTTGTATAATTCAAGTAAAGGGGATGGGAATTAGAATGTATACTTGTCCTAATTTTTACACTAAAATGCTTAAAATATGCTTAAATTTTATTTTATTTTTCACGCATACTTTTGTGAAATTATTTGTTACATAACCCGCACACAACAACCCTTATTAGATATTGTGAGGATTTAACCTATCCGTTTCCAAATGTTTACCTAAATTCCACAAAATATGAGTGTGCCGGTGATGTAGTAGACTTTAGAACTTGGCTTGGTATATCTATTCGAGATCACAGTGATGAGTACTATGGATTTAGATGGAGTAGCTTGTTTAAATTGGTAAATTTTTAGGATTACACCCAAAAAGCCTATTCATATTATTTATTAACTAACTACACCGGTTAGTTAACCCCTGTATAAACCCTTTGTTTGCTCTCACTTTAAGAGTAAGATACCCCTAGAACAACCCGTAGAGCCAATCCTCTAGGAATTACACCAACTTGTTTATTTCGTTACACCTTTACACCTTAGCCTACCCTATTGATTAAGTTTATTTTACTATTGCTAGTTGCTTAATGTGTAAAGTATGTATTTCCCGACTCTTTTGTCAATTTTGGTACGGTTGGAAGAAATTTGCACATCGCAAATGGGAATGTATAAAATAGTCAAACTCATGTATTTTTACTACCATCCCAATTAATGGTACGTCCGAAGAATGAGGAACTATCGAAGGAATTATCCGGAATTATTATGATCGTAAAGATGGTGAAACTACTCCGAGTTTCGTATATAGTATGAAAAAAAATCAAAAAATTAGAAAAATAGCAACAAAAAAGAGAAGGAAAGTTTGAAGATAATCATTTCGCAATTACCGAAGGAATTATACAAAGGATCGATTATTCGTTGATACGTCTTAAAATTCAATGATGTAGAGTACTGTATATTGTGAAAGATATCGCCACTTACCTTGTAAAGTATGTAAAGTATGGGATGATTGGGAAGTTGACCGTTACGGGAACGCCAACTTA
>BQNB010100705.1:0-24641 GCA_026074375.1 Tanacetum coccineum
TCATTCTTGTAGCCTTTAATTAAATTAAAGCCCTAAAATCTTCAAGTTCTTCAAAATCAATAATTTCTAAATCAAGTGCATGGTGATTTTTAATGATGGAGAAAGATTGAGGATAATTTTATGGATGATTTAGGGTTTATAGGAATTGATTTGGTGATTTTTGATGAAGGTTATGGTGGTTTTGTGGTTGAAGCCGACGAACAGTGGAGGAAAAAGAGGGATACGAGTGTTTTTTTATCTGTGTGTGTGTTTTTAGATAATTAAAGTGGTATTTATATAAGGGTTTTATTTGGTTACTAAAAAAATAAGAAGAGTGTGTGGGTTTTGTGTTTTGCCGGAATTAAGAGAGGGGGGGGGAGTGGGCTTTGGCCCATTCTTTCCTAACCTATATTACCTATAAATCTTGGGCCTTAATACCTTTCCTAGTCCGATACTTTTTCTTAAAACGCGATTTTTGTCTAGGTGCAATTTAAAACACGAGGAAAGCGAAAAATACAAAAATAAAAATAATTTGGCACTCAAGGCCCGAATATGGAGTCATTGGTTTCTCGATCGTTAAAAACGGATAAATTTTTAAATCATAGCGCTTTTTACTTAAAATCAACGATTTTTATATAAAACAACAAAGTAGTGAAAAGTAAAATTTTAGGAATTTAGAAAATTAAATATAATTTGAAAATTAGTAGTGACCTTAAATACGGGGTTTTACATACTCACTCGCGTTTCTCTAGACATCTATGCCAATTTAATATCTTATGGCTAGTTTTCTAAAGCCTAATGCACACATCCATCATAAGAAGCAACATTAAAAGGATCTACAATCTAAGTTTCATGCAATCATAAGTAAATACTAAAGGATCTAGCCTAGCATGTTATAAGATGATAAAGAACATAAATCAATCAAACAATACATAGACATATTAAAATATTAAAGGTATAAATGAACTTTACTTGATTAAAACATGGATTAAAGAATGTTAAAATAAGGCATTCAGGCCCGAAAGACAGCCTAAAAAGCTGCCAAACTCGACTATAAAAGTTAGGATTCATCTCCCAAAAGTTACACACTAAAAACCCTAAAATCGGTTTTGTATATATAGGAAAAGCGGCGCGACGGCGTCGTGTTGTAATCGTGACGCCGCCGCCAAGTAGAATCTTCTAGAGCCACTTTAAGTCGGCTACGTCCTGACGCCGTCACTTCGAAAATCCTAACGTCGTCGCTTAGTAATCGCGATGCCGTCTCCACGCTCTATATGCACAATTCTTCAAGATAAATGATGTAGAGTCGTAGTCTTGTCCGTTTCTTCTCCAAATGAGCCCAAGTCATGTGTATTTCCTCCAAATGCAATCCAAGTGCTAAAAACATGAAAACAAATGATTAAGCACATAATCTAGGCATATTTGCATGATTTAAGTGGCTAAATGACCCCGAAATAGTGTATAAAATGACACCTCATCAAATACCCTTACACTTGGAATTTTCTTGTCCTTAAGAAAATGGGCTTTTCTACCTAGACAATAGCAATATTAGAGGCATTTAACCTTCTCTTTAAAAGCAGTTTACGACACAACCTCCTAGACCTCGTAATTAAAAGCACGGAAAGCATATACTAGCACCTCACATAAGTGTTTGGGATTCTCTCTTTCTCTCGGGTGTATAATAAATTATAACAACTTTGGGAAACGAAAAATTAACACTCATTACCTGTCATAGCATATAACTTACCATAGGCTTGGTAAATGATCAAACCTCCATCGCTAGGCACAAGTATTAGTCATTATTATCAAACAGGTCTTTAAAAGGGTTGTGGGGTGCATGTGTAAGATAACATTAACGGAAAGAAAAACGGATGGGATACATTTAGGGAGTGACTTTTTGGTTGAATTTGGGGTGAAAAGGTTAGCTAATTATTTATACGAATACATACTAATTGGGTTGCTAAGCTAAAGACTCAAACAAAGATATACAAACTCTACAGAAATCTACATCAATCTCTTTTCTTTTTGTTTTCTATTTTTCTCTTTTTTTGAACATAATACATCACTTGGGGCTTATAAATGCCCCCTACACTTGAGTTTTAGAACTCATAATTACAAATTAACTAATGACCCGAATTGAGGTGGATCAACATATCATGGAGATCATCTGACAAACATATGGGGGTATTGACTTAACTTTTCTTCCCTATTCTTTCGCGAAATAAATACTACCATGAATCCCAATCGTCCTAAAACAGTATTTAGAAGGATAAGGACTTAGCAACCGTGTACTCAATTAATTAACTTGGGTTAAAACAATAATGTACTAAAAGTGAGTACATACAAGGTAGGCTAAGGCGATTTGGGTGTAACAATTGGTTCAAGGGTGACAATGCTCTTCATTAATAGTCCGGCTTAACCAGAAAATTACGAGAACCGTGAAAAAAAGATAGGCTCGGAGGGTTATACTAGGGGTATCCTGCACTAAAAATAAGTGCATGGCAAGGGTGTGGGATAGTTATATGATCGAGGTGACGATCATAACAATTATAGGTTTAAAACATGAGTTAATTCTAGTGCCTCTTATCTAGCAAATCCAAGTTCTCACTATGCGGTCTCAGGATGCATCACCAAAACAAGTTCTAGAATTTAATACACTACCGGTACACTCATATAATTTAATACTGATACCAATGTTCTAGAAAAGGCGACCTAGACCATACGTACACATCCATAACGACGGAATAGACACATATGACTGCATTCGAACCTTAACTCGAACAAGCTAAAGGTATAAATTATCTTGGGTATCAAAAATGGATACCCGAATTCTTATAGATCTAAAGGCGAACCTCACATTTTTGGGGTGGACTTTTGAGGGTTTTTGTGCTAGTCATACACATTTCTATCCATGAGACGCTATTAATACTCGGTTTTCGTCGGTATGTGTCTTAATTTTTAAAATTTTGGTCAAAATTACCTTTTTGTGAAGATTAGCAAAAAGGCACGCATTCTGGAGCTTAAACGAAGACATTTGAAGATTACTGTTCTGACATCCTATACGCCGTATCCATCAAGGAAGATACGGCGTATCTGTGCCTGCACTTCACAAGAAACCACGAAGATATAAAGTCCAATACGCCGTATCCAGGAGACATCTATACGCCGTATTCAATATAAAGTAATAAAATATTCTGGAAGATATCGAACGTGGTCCCTACTCCAAGAAACCCCCGATACGCCGTATCCATCTATCTCGATACGCCGTATCGACCAAATTCCAGACCCTATAAATAGAAAACCTAAAAACGGGTTTTTAGTGTGCTTGATCATATTTTCGATACCTTAACCACAAAAGTCAATTTTTAGAAGACAAGAAGAGCAGAAGAGGTCAAGCAAAGCTACTAATTTTCCATAAGAAACGCTTTATAATCTCCTATACTCTAATAATCATTTGATTTTTTGTATCATTCGTTTACCTTGGTTGAATTATTACTCTTGTATTGATTATGACGTTTGAGGGCTAATACCCTTAGGTATTAGCCATTATTATGAAGATTTGTAATGTTGGTTTGTTTATCTAGAATGCTTAATTAATCGTTGATTGCTTGTTTATGTTTATCAATTTATACTTTTATTTAACGAGCTTTCTTGTATGCGACCTACGAATTCCAACTAGATCTAGTTGAAACGAGGTACCTACCACGTTAGCTAGATGTCGGGATGGCTCCCCCAATAGGTGAGTTATAAATCTACGACCAATAGGATCACAAATAATACCTAACTTTGACTTTTAGATTAGTAAGCTAGATGAGCGCGGCAGGTGACCCTTGGGATCAACGAGTACGTTCTTAGTCAATTGGTAAAGACTTGGCCAGTGGACTACTAGTATATAAATTGCCATTAAGCAGTAAGTGGGTAAAGTCTCTATGAGCTAGGGTTTAACAAGATCACCATTGCTTTAATCCCTAAGATAGATTATAATCAGCAAATAGGATGCTTTAATGGCTGATAAACGTTTAGTTTGTGACAAAATTCTAGCACATGTCTAGTCTTAGGAAGAAGTAACGCCTAAGTCTTAAGAATGATATGCCCCAAATGCCTCGAGATAAGTATTCATACACTAAAATAAACAAACCAAGCTTCTAATTAGATTAATTATGGTTAAAATAGTTTTCTTATATTTGGCTAGACCGTTCTTTTGTCTTTTGTTTGTCTACTTGCATGTGTTATTGTGTGTTAAGTTAATCTAAGTTACCACAAACCTGTGCCAGTCTCTCAGGCTGAAACCCCCTTTATCCGTTAGAATTAGGATTAACATAGGTTTAGCATAGGTTTAACATAGAATAGAATTAACACAGTTTAAATTAACTTAGTTTACTTAAACCAAATATTGATAAAATAAAAATTATTAGTTCTCTCCTTTCTCGCTCTTAATGATCGACACCCTACTTACCACGAAACTCCATCTGATCGGGTACACTGCCCGTTAACATGTTGTTTTAGGCAAAGTCGGCAAAATATAAATTTCAAATTTGAACTATCATAATCTAAAACCTCACAACGACACAATTAAGTTTTTGGCGCCGCTGCCCGGGAGTGAAATTTTAATCTTGAATTTTATTTAATATTTTGGTTTTTAACATTGGATTAATCTAACCTTTAGGAATAGTGTAATTTAGATTAATTAGTGTAATTTAGATTAGTGTAAAATTTCTGTAAATTTATATATTTGCTTGTATATTTGTTTATTTGTTTGTGTGTGTGTTTTAAATTGCTTTCTATACATTGTTCTGGTCGATTACCTGATACGGCGTATCCACTTTCATTGGATACGGCGTATCTAAATTTCATATCCAATACAGCGTATTCATTTAACATATTGATACGGCGTATTTAGATCAATTTAATACGACGTATCGACCTTCTGATACAGTAGCAAAGGAGTTTTTCATGCTCGAAATTAAAGCTTAAACTTTTAAAAACGCCTTTTTCCAACTTGTTCTACTGATAAATTTCTTGTTATTTTCAGTAACAATGACAAAAGTAATCAAGGAAGAGTTCGAGAAACTTGAATCTCTAAAGATCTATTGATGAATTCGTGCACATTAAATAACATCAAACTTGAAATTTTTCACAAAGAATTCAACCGGATGAGCAGAATGGATGACGATTTTTTTACCTATGAGGTTGGGAACGCACTCCGTTACCAAGATTTAGAATGGTATGAAGCATTAGATGATGGTAAACTTAAAGACGAAGCTTTAAAAACTAAAGCCATCATGGAAGGAATGATTGACGATGATGATGAATCACATAATAAAGGTTGGAGAAGATGGGACAAATATGAGAATACCATCCATGATCATGAAGAAAGAGAAAATGAAGAAGAACATGAAAACGAAGAAAGATGCGAATTATTTGATAACCCTCACCAAGAGACACCGGTTTGCAAAATTAGAAGATTTGAGTGATCAAGTATTCATTTAGTAAAGACAAAGAGTACGTTGCTATAAAAGAATGTGAATACGATTAATTTAACAATACAACAAGATGCATGCCGCACGAACCAAGAAACTTCGTAGGATGGACCGAAGGTGGATGGAAACAAGAGCCAAGTGAAAGGAAGCTGAAGAAAAAGTTTAACTTAAAGACTAGCTAAAAAGAAAAGTGCTTCCTGGGAGACAACCCGGACAGTTTTTATTTATTTTTATCGAGTCTGTCTTCCCACACATCAATACGGCGTATCCGCTCCATACCATAATAAGGCGATGAAATGTCTGACATTATCAGTCCTTTATTTTTCTTCATTTAAAACTTTATTGTCAGATCTGTCTATACGGCGTATTCATGCACATAATATGGCGTATTTGGCAACTGACTCGTATAGATACTTTTTATAGGTCTTTCTATATGGCGTATCTTGGTTTTTTTGTGGATACGATGATATTTGACTGCATGTACAGTTAAATTTTATTATTATTAACCATAGTAAAACCGCGATAGGATTTTGCATGTTTTTTCCCTATATTTTACACAGACCCTGCTAGAAAAGTAAATCGACGAAGTTTGAGAAGTATCGAAAATCTGAATTCTTGCTTCTATAACACAACGTGGAGAACCTACCGACGCCAAAAATATCAGGGAGTTTCTCATCTAATTCCTTTAATTTCCTGTTTTTAATGTTTTATCTATTACAACTTGGACGATGTATTAAATAACTTAAGTGGGGGGATGGGAATTAGAACGTTACTTGTCTAATTTTTCACATTAAAATGCTTAAATTATGCTCAAATTTAAAAAAATTTGAAGCATGCTTTTGTGAAATTACTAGTTACATAACCTACACACATAACCCTTATTAGATATTGTGAGGATTCAGCCTTATCCGTTTTTAAATGTTCAGTCCCAAATCCATAAAAAATTGAGTGTGCCGTGATAGTTGTAGACTTTAGAACTTGGCTTGGTATATCTATTCGAGACCACAATAATAAGTACTATGGATTTAGATGGAGTAACTTGTTTAAATTGATAGATTTCTAGGATTATACCCAAAAACCCTTTATATGTTGTATTATTAACTAACTACACTGGTTAGTTAACCCCCATATAAACCCTTTTGTTTACTCAGATTTGAATAGTAAGATACCCCTGGAAGAAAAACCCTGTAGTGCCAATCATTTATGATAACACCAACTAATTTTACCATTACACCTTACACCTAATCTTGCCCTTTTAATTAAGTCAATTATCAATTGCTACTTGTTTAAAGTGTAAAGTATGTATTTCATGTGTCTTGTGTTATTTTTTATCTCTTGTATGGTTGGGAAATTTGCACATTGCAATGGGAATGTAAAAAGTAGTCAAAACTCATGTATTTTTACTACCATCACAATTATTGGTACGCCCGAAGAATGAAAAATCCTGGAAGAAATTATCCAGAGTTATTATGATCGTGAAGATGATAAAATTACACCGAGATTTGTAGTATAGTATTGTTAAAAAAATCAAAAAAATTAGTAAAATCGCAACAAAAAAGATGAGGAAAGTTTGAAGATAGTCGGTTCATTGAAGCTTAAACCTATGGAATTATTTGAAGGATCGATTATTCATTGATACGTGGTTATAAATCAACGATGTAAAGTTTTGTATAAAGTGGTAGATATCGCCACTTGTCTTTGTAAAAGTTTGTAAAGTATGGGATGATTAGGAGTTGACCGTTGCGGGAACGTCAACTTAGGTTGTTATTTTTTTATCTATGATCAAGACGTGTGTCAATAGTGGTGTCTTTATTATAATGGTAACGGTCGGGAAAAAGTATCTAGCAACTTGTACCTTATCTGTTTGGACTTAATCTATTTATTTTTTGAATTTTATTTAGCAATAATTTATCTCCATTTCCTAATCATTAACCTTAGGTTCTACTCGAATGAGGATGTGATTAAATCATGCATGTCTATTCCGTCGTTACGGCCATGTATGTGTGATTCAGCTGCCTTGTTAGTTTATTACTTTTGGTAAAAGTTAGAAGATTCATACCCTATATCATTCTTCATCCTAACCCTTGGTTAAACTCGAATGAGGATGTGATTGAATCATGCATGTCTATTTTGTCGTTACGGCCATGTATGTGTAATTCAGCTGCCTTGTTGGTGTGGTACTTTTGGTGAAAGATTGTTAGAATGATCAACCCTAAGCCTTGTCAAAATAACCCAATTTGTCTTTATAAACTTGTTACTCCTTAGCTCTAGTGGTGGAGATGTGTATCCTTGCCAAGCTTATGATAGAATACTCGTCATGACCGAGCACTTGAGCGAATTAGTTACATGTTTTCACATAGATTAGTTGAGTGATTTGAGTGTTTTCATCTTCCTATTTCGTGAGGTGTTTGGTTGTTGGTACTTGTAAATGATCAAATAAATGCTTAATGGAAATAATCCTTAGGGATACATTTTCATAAACTTCTAAACGCTACTTGAGGACAAGTAGGATTCAAGTGGGGGATATTTTATGACATCAAATAATGTCACTTTTATAGCATCATTTATCCCATGTAAATAACCCATTTTGTATGATTATTGCAAGAATTGTTACTTAATCGTTTGTATTTGAGAATTGCAGTAATTATGGAGTACTTGGTGAAGATTAGCAAAAAGGCACGCATTCTGGAGCTTAAACGAAGAAATATGAAGATTATTGTTCTGACATCCTATACGCCGTATCCATCAAGGAAGATACGGCGTATCTGTGCCTGCACTTCACAAAAGACCACGAAGGAACAAGATCCAATACGCCGTATCCAGGAGAACTCTATACGCCGTATTCAATATATAGTACTAAAATATTCTGGAAGATATCGAACGTGGTCCCTACTCCAAGAAACCCTGATACGCCGTATCCATGTAACTCGATACGCCGTATCAACCAAATTCCAGACAGTATAAATAGAAAACCTAAAAACGGGTTTTCAGTGTGCTTGATCATATTTTCGATACCTCAACCACAAAAGTCAATTTTCAAAAGACAAGAAGAGCTGAAGAGGTCAAGCAAATCCATTAATTTCATAGGAAACACCTTGTAATCTCCTATACTCTAGTAATCGTTTGATTTTTGGTATCATTTGTTTAACTCAGTTAGTTTACCTTGGTTAAATTATTACTCTTGTACTGATTATGATGTTTGAGGGCTAATACCCTTGGGTATTAGCCATTATTATGAAGATTTGAATGTTTGGTTTGTTTATATCGAATGCTTAATTTATCACTGATTGCTTGTTTATATTTATCAATTTATACTTGTTTACGTGCTTTTGTTTGCGACCTATCATTCAACTGGATCTAGTGATACCGACCAAGTTAGCTAGATACCGGGATGACTCTCCATATAGTGATTTATATACCTAGACCAATATGATCATAAATAATGACCTATCTTTGACTTTAGATTAGTGAGCTTAGTTGGACCGGCAGGTGACCCTTGGGATCAACGAGTACGTTCTTAATCAATTGGTAAAGACTTGGCCAGTGGACTACTAGTATATAAATTGCCATTAAGCAGTAAGTGGGTAAAGTCTCTATGAGCTAGGGTTTAACAAGTTCACCATTGCTTTAATCCCTAAGATAGATTATAATCAGCAAATAGGATGCTTTATGCGGATGCGTTTAATTGTGACAGAATTCTACGTGTCTAGGTCTTAGGAAGAAGTACCACCTAATTTTTAAGAATGATATTGTCACACCACGTAAATTTCTTGTCAAAATTTTAAACTTTTCCGATCATTATTTTTGACTTTTACACATTACGTTTGAATCTGGCAATTTACCAGGAAGTTAACCTGCGTAAATCTGAAAAACATCATCGGACGCGTTTTAACTTCGGACTTAGATTAGTTTAGATATTATATGCATTATTTTATTGTTTCCAAGTGTTACGTAGTTTACGTTCACTCCCGATACTTACTTTTACGGTTTAGCGTATTATTTACGTTTTTCGCGTTTTTGATGAAACGGAACCCCGAAAACCCAAAATCTTTTCCTCTAAACTTTAGTTATTGTACATCTCATGTTTATAAGTCAAAATTTTCGTTCATCCCTCCCCCTATACTCACATCACATGCACAAACACACATCTAATTAAATCAAGTGGAACCTTTTACCTTTAATTTGAAAATTTTGCATTACAAGCATAGATAGTGATGTTTTGGAGGCATGCAAGGTGGTGTAAGACTCTTGTCTTTATGCATGCAAGCCTTGGACCACTCTTCCACTAAGCCATCAAATGGAATCTTGAATTTATTAGCAACTAGTGTTCAAGCTTTGTATCCCCCCTTCTTGCTTGTTGCGTCCGAACCATCACCACACACACCCTTGGTGTGTGTTGGTCACTTAGCCATTTGGTGCCACATCTTTTGACTAGCCATGGACCCTTAACCTTATCCCACTCCCTATAAATATCAAGTGATAACACATCTAGGGTTCACTCTTCATTTCAAGCCTCAAAAGTTTTTCTCTCTTTTCTTTTCTCTCTTCTTGCTCACGGCAAACACACATACTCATGCTTTTAATAGTTTTGATTCCTACCAAGATTCATTCAACCAAGATCATTTGTAACCATATCTAAGGGTGTTCCAAAGGTTTGATCATTGTTTTCAATATTTTCTAAAGATTTCAAGAGTTAGGGTTTTGTTATTTCAAGAGGGTTTTTGCAAGATTATTCGGGGTTTATAGATCTAAGGATTTTGGGTTTGATCTTGTGTTATTGCTTCTTGTTCTTCATTCTTGCAAGCATTTCTTGATCATTCTTTTGATTCTTTTCTCTTATTCTTATGAATCTTGTTTAAGCTTAAGAATCCATGTGTTTGTGACACTTTTATAAAAAGAAATGAAATAACATCTTGACATCCTTTATAAAAATGGAAGTAACATGTTTATAACTTTATGATTTTAGTGAGGTGAGTTGAAAAGTGAGTTGAAACAATAGAAATGAAGGGATTAGGTTAGTTTTAGGTGTGGTTTAGTTGTGGAGAGATTAGGCTAGATTAGGCACTATTATGAAATTTGGTGGAATTTTTGAAAGCGTTTGTGAAATACATAGTTGCTGATCGGAAATTGTTTTGAGGTTTTGGTCGACTTAAGAACGTTTTCATTAGGCGTAAAGGTAGTTTTTAGAGAGCTCTTTTCGAGTAGATAGATTTTCATATATTGTACACTAAAATCAGACTTAAAACGACCAAGTTATAGCCAAATGAAATTTGAAACATTTTTCGGCAAAATAGTTAATGTAAGTGCTGATGTGAATAGTAAAATGAGTTTTGGGACGCTTTCGGGATGATTTGAGCGTTTAAAACATTAGCGAAACATATAGTAACACATGTATACTGATTAGGATCATTTGAAACGTCGTTAACATATTTTGGGTAAAGCGTTAAGGTTTCAAAAAATAGTATTGGTAAATATTAGCGAGGTAGACATGAAGGTTAGACGTTTAGGTTTCCTTAGTGCATTTATGAAAGTATGGATTTAGAAAATATAGGGGACGGTATTCAAGTCCCAAAACTAAAAACTTTCATAAAATAGAAACTTAATAAAAATGGCAATTTTTGGTTAAATGCCAAAACTTAACGAAAAACTCTATAATTTAATTTAGTCATGTTTTGTTAATTAAACCAAAGCACAAACACTCATGGATGACTTTTTCTCTCATAAATGATTCGTACAAGTTTCGTATACTTTCCGTTTTCTAAGACGCATCATTGATTTAGGTCGTAAGTAGGACCTCTTGGCATTATATCTCTTTGATTGATTATTATCTCACCATCTGCTAAAGGTGAGTTCATAGCCCCACGTTTTACTATTTCCACTTTACTACTTTAGGGTGAGAAACATTGCTTGTTTTTAAACTATAGACACAGTTACTTTACGTTGCCTTTTCCTGATTATGTGTTGCCTAAGTTGCGAATAGACAACTAATGCCCGAACTATCATGAACTGTTAATTTCTTAACCGACCGTACTGATTAAGTGAGCGCGAATGTTGTAAATAGATCTATTTGGACTAATTATCCCTATCCGGGTAAGTAGCGCTTACTAGATTCGGGAGACAGGAACAAATGGATATATACCATGTCGGATTTCACTAGGTGATCTTGGTCAGATACCTCTAGGGCAGTTAATTTCTTGATTGGCATATAATATGCTTCTTTGAATTGAGCCTTGGTGTCATGAGCTTAGCGCAACAGTAAATTCTTTTTATGTGAAGTTGTATCTATTATAACTGTCACATGCGTGCTGTGAACTTGTGGTCCACTTTTAATACTAAATTCAAACCTATGAATTCACAAACTTTATGTTGACTGTTTTAAGCATGTTTTTCTCAGGTGCTTAGCTGGATTATTCTTGAGGTGCTAATTGATGTTGCATGCATTGCCGGGTGTCTTTCAAGAATATTTATCTTTAAATTTAAATACTCGTTGTTTTAAAAACATGTTATGGTTCCGCTGCATTTGTCTTAAGCTTTCGCTAAAACTATTTCACCAAACTTGTGTCTTATGTCTTGTACTATCCACGTGACTCCAAACTTATTCATAATTCCTTGAAGTATAAGTAAACCTCAATCTCTTGATAAAATCCTCAACTATATGAGACACTGAGCACTACAACGTAACTCCTTTAAGTGATAGCAAATGTGCGCATTGAGCACCATAAGAGAAATCACACATTGCTAGATTTTGCAAGTCTTCATCAACACCGTATAAGCACGAACAAGTTATCTTCCAAGTCATCACTAACACTGACTTTTAAGATATGATAAGAACACGTACCCAAGTAATTCAACTTCATCGTCAAATAAGTGATAAACAATCGTCTCCGTAATCAATTATAGCAAATAATCTAAATACGAACCATTAAACATTTAAAAACATTTAAACCAAAATCAATCTGTGTGTGTTGTCCGATATCTGTCATGCCTAGCAGTTGAAACTTCTTCTAGCAGCTTTAACGCAAACAGTATTAACTTTCCTTTAAGCCCAATACTAGCAGCACTAAGTTTTCATCAAACGCGATATATAACCAATAAAACATTCACGACATCAATGCTAGCAGTAGTATCCTTTTAAGCCCAAGCAATAGTAAACTTACTGCTTTTAAAGCTAGCAGCAAAAACATCACGAACAACACTAAGTTTCATTGGCAGTATTAAGTACACTATCAGTATTTAAAATGTAAAAGTAGTACTAAGTATATACTGATAGCGAGCAGCATTAATCTTAATACCATGAAACAAACCTGGCAGCTTTAACTTGTATGAGCACACTAATAAAATACCAATTGACTATTCCCATAGCCCAACATAAGCATTAACGTCAACTTTTTGTCGATAAAATACTATCCCCTAAATTGTTAGAAATTGTTCACGATTTTAAAGCAGATCCCAAAAATTCGCAAACCAAATCCATACACTATAACCTCCATTGCCAAAAATCATGCCTACAATCTACTCATCACCTGTACCACGAAACATCTACAACAACTGTTGCTATGTTTTCTTCTTGTTCAAGGACTGATCCCATCAATACCGAAGCAACATAATTCCTTGTTTTCAACAGCAGCACTAATAAAAAGGATAGAACCCAAAACCCTAACGCCTTGCTTTAGTACCTGCTGCTTCTTTGTTTCTTCAATCGTGTCTATTCCTGCTTTAAGCAACCTCATAACATAACCATAAACACACTGACTTCATTAACCCTTGGCAGTTCTATAGCAATCGCCAACCCTAAAACCTAAGGTTTAGTTCAGCAAATAGCACCAGTAAATAAGAATTTAGACAAAACCTTAAAAAGAGTTTAATCTTTTCATTAAATATTACCATGTCAACAATTAACAGCGCAAAAGATAATCATGAAACAAAAGGATCAAAATCGTCATTAAATAATTCTACAAGCTGGTGGAGAATTATGGAAGATTTGGTTAAAGATATCAAAAGATGAAGATTTGGAAGATCTCCTTAAGAAGATAAAGATAACGGAAGATATTCCTTAAATGTTTAAAAGATTTATGTTAATCCCTTTGTAAAACCTAATATCTCTAGTATATAAAGAGATACAGGTTGTAGGTTTTTATATACACATAAAATGTAGTCGACTAAAGGTGTGTGTGTGTGTTCTAGGCGTCAAGTCTTAATGTAGACGCCTAGATTGGTTGTAGTTTAGCCTTAAGGATCTTTGATTTCTTGTTATAGTTTAGATAACACGTTCTACCATTGATCAAGGTAGAATTGGGGCTTGTAGTAGTCATTGTAGAAAAGATAATGATGAAAAACCTTGTTGAATAACTTTGTTCATTATGCTATTTCCGCTATGCATATATTCTATGTTCATTGTTATTATCCTAGATAAATGTTCTAAACAAACTGAGCTTACAACGATCTAAGGAGTTATTCAGACTCAGCATTAACTAACTACACCGGTTAGTTAACCTCCCGTTAAACCCTTCCACTCTCATCTTTAGAGTGATGATCAACTAGAACAACCTGTAAAGCCAATCCTTTAGGAATTTACACCAATTATTTGTTTCGTTACACCTTTACACCTTAACCTACCCTGTTAGATTAAAGTTTAATTTATAGCTGCTAGTTGCTTAAAGTGTAAAGTTTGTATTTCCCGAGTCTTATGTCATTTTCTATCTTTGGTGCGGTTGGAAATTTGCACATTGCAAATAGGAATGTATATTAGTAGTCAAAGCTCATGTGATTTTACTACCGTCACAATTATTGGTGAAACCGAAGAACGAAGAAATTACCGAAGGAATTATCCGGAATTATATGATGGTGAAGATGGTGAAACTACATCGAGATTTGAAGTATTGTTAGCAAAAAAAAGAAAAAAATGGAAAAAATGAAAAAAAAATACAAAAAAAGAGTGAAAGAAAGTTTGAAGATAATCGTTTCGCAAAAAGCATTACCGAAGGAATTATACGAAGGATCGATTATTCGTTGATACGTCTAAAAATCAACGATGTAGAGTATTGTACAAAGTGGAAGATATCGCCACTTGCTTGTAAAGTATGTAAAGTTTTGGGAAGATTGGGAAGTTGATCGTTATGGGAACGCCAACTTAGGTTGTTATTTTTGATCTATGATCAAGACGTTGTAAATAGTCGTGTCTTTATCATGTAACGGTCGGGAAATAAGTGTCTAGCAACTTGTAACTTAAGTCTTAATCTATTTGTTTCTTGATTTTTATTTAACAACAATTTACTTCCCTCTCACCTAATGATTAGCCGCTGGTTTTACGCGAACGAGGATTCATACGAACATGCATGTCTATCTCGGCGTTCTGGGTATGTATGCATGCCTTGTACCTTGTTGGTTTATGACTTTTGGTGAGAGTTAAAAGGTTTCCTAAAACCCTAAACATTCCTTCATCCTAACACGGAGGTTTAAAATCAATGGGGATGTGATCGAACACACATGTCCTATCTCACAGGCGTCCATGTGGTGTATGTATGCTTCAGTTGCCTTGTTGAGTGGATACTTTCAGTGAAAGATTTGAAGAATGATCAAAACCGTAACACCCTTTCCATATTACAAAACCCATATTTACCTTATAAACTTGTTTACCTCTTGCATTTTAGTGGTGGAGATGATGTCCTTTCCAAGCTTATGCCTAGAATAACTCGTCATGGCCGAGCAATTGAGCGAATTATTACATGTTTACCACATAGATTAGTTGAGTGATTTGAGTGTTTCATCTTCCCTAATATTGTGAGGTGTTTGGTGGTGTACTAGTAATGATCTGAAGTAAGTGCATTAAAACGAAAATATCCCTTAAAGGGATACATTTTTATAAACTTCTAAAGGCTACTTGAGGACAAGTAGGATGTAAGTGGGGGTATTTGATGACATCAATTAACGTCTATTTTATAGCATCATTTATCCCATGTTATTAACCCATTTTGTATAGTTATTGCAAAGAATTGTTACTTAATCGTTTATATTTGAGAAATGTAGTAATTATGGAGTAATTGCTTAAACTTAGCAAAAGACGCGCATTATAGAGCTTAAATGAAGATATTTTAAAGATTGCTATTCTGAAGACCAATACGCCGTATCCTTCAAGGAAGATACGGCGTATACGTGCCTGCACTCACCAAAGACCACAAAAGGAATGAAGATCCATACGTCGTATCTAGAGGACTCAATATGTTGTATTCAAGATATGAAATCAATATAATATTCTAGAAGATATCAAACGTGGTCCCTACTCTAAGAAATCCTCAATACGCCGTATCAAATACATGGATACGCCGTATCCAACCGACTTCCATACCTTCTAAATAAAAACCACCAAAAAATGAGTTTTAAGTGTGCTAAATCATATACTGATACCTAAACCAACAAAAGTTATTTTCAGAAGAAAAAAGAGCAGAAGAGGTCGAGCACGTAATTCAATTACATAGAAGACATCGTGTAATTCCCATATACATTAGTAATCATTTAGTTTTGTTGGTAACATTCATTAAGATCGGTTAGTTTACATAGACTAAATTATTACTCTGTATAAATTATGACGATTGAAGGCTAATAACTTCGGTGTGTTGCCATTATTATGAAATCGAATGTTTGGACTTTGTTTTATATCGATTCTTGGATTTATCGTTGAGTGGCTTGTTTAAGTTTATACAATTTATACTTGTTTACAGTGCTTTTCGTATGCGACATATCATTCAACAAAATCTACAAAGTGACCAAGCGGATCTAGAGTCTGGGAAAGCTCTCCATATAGTAATTTATACATCTAGAATAATAGTTACACAAGTATTATCCTTCTAAGTTTGTGTCTATGATACGCTTCGGGCCTTGAACTATTAATAGGATTATAGCCGAAGTTTATTGATCGTGTTGACTAGCAGGTGACCTAGATAATTCAACAAATAACGTTCTGATTCTATTGGATAGTTGGACAAGTGGACTACTAGTGTATAGATTACCATTAAGCGGTAAGTGGGTAAAGTCTCTATGAGCTAGGGTTTAACAAGATCACCATTGCTTTAATCCCTAAGATAGATTATAATCAGCAAATAAGGATGCTTTATGTGGATGCTTTAATTGTGACAGAATTAATGTGTCTAGGTCGTAGGATGATGTAACGCCTAAGTCTTAAGAATGATATGCCACCTCGAGAGAAGAAATTATTGCACTTAATAAACAAACCAACGTTCTAATCGGATTAATAATGGTTAATACAATTTTCTTATATAAGGTTCGACCGCTCTTTTATCTTTTGTCTATTAGCTTGTGTGGGTAACAGTGTCTTGAATTGATTGTAGTCACCGACCAAACCGTGCCAGTCTCTCAGGCTGAAAACCACCATTTTCCCATTAGAATTAGGATTTTGACTGACATAGGTTTAACATAGGATTAGAATAGAATTAACATATATTAGATAACCAAGATATTAATTAAATTGATAGATTTAACCTCGCTCTTAGTGATCGACACCCTACTTACCATGAAACTACTACCGATCGGGTACACTGCCCGTTAAAGTGTTGTTTTTGGTTGAGTCGACAAAATATAAATTTAAAACTTGAATCAATAAAATATACACCACACAATGACACATCAAAAACCCTAACACAAACCAAAACCCTTCACATCGTTGTATCTTTCAAATGAAGATATAATTTTTCTACAGAATTTTAACAATTCATTTCCAAAAGAATCACAACTCTTATAAAACCTAAATCATAACTTTAACAAATTACTTTTCATAAACACAACCTTCTCCAAAACACACACACAACTTAATTAAACAAATCAAATCATCTAAAACCCTAAATAAACAAAACTGGCATAATCATCATCACAAATCCCACAACAACAAGATTTACATGAACAACCAGAAACCCCACCTCCATTTGAGCCTGCTCCTCAAGTTGGGTTTGACATTAGAGAATTAACCTACAATCCCAATAATGAAGTTGCTCTTCTTCACCCTCCACACGACAACAACAACTACTTTAAACTTATCTTAGACTTCATCTCTAAGTGTTATCTTAGGGAGACCTTCACCAAATCACCAAATCAATACAAATAGTATTTGTCTGAGTTCTGGTACACTGCCAAAGCTCTCAAAAACTCAAAGGTTTAGTTTTCAATCCCTAGTGGGGGTATTTTTGGGGAAGTAGGGGTAAATACCTTCAGGAATGCCATTGGGGCTTGATTCGTAGTTTTTATATGCAGTTTTAACACACGTAAAAATATATATATAATATAATATCTTAAAAGAGTAATTAAGAAAATTACCAAGTTTCCCTTGATAAAATTCACTCTCAAAAATATATATAATATAATATAAAATACGTATATTTAACCGGGCAAGTATGATCACCCGGGTCGTTATCCCCAATGACTAGTGCAATTGAAACCACGTTTTGGATCGGATCCTGATTTGAATGAAGCAAAGATAAATGATTTGGTTTCTAGAAATTAAAGCCCTAATTTTTCACTTTTAATTTAACTCTTAATTAAACTAATTAAAAATTAAACCTAATACTAATTAAAACTATTAAACTTAATTAAAACTTAACTAAGGACTAATGGTGCAAACAAACTAACGGAGGGACTAATCTGAAAAGCAATTAAAATCGAAAAGTTACACTTTCTACCCTAAGAATCTATCCCGACAACAAACTAAGACCCGAATTAAGGTGAAATTTAAAAAGTGCTTAAAATGAAAAACTCAAAGAAGCAAAGTTGTAAACTCAGCTATGGAATTTGATAAGTGTAGAATACACATATCCATTTATACCTAAAATAACCCAATTAAACCCGAAACAGACCAAAAATGGCAAAAATATGCTTGTATTTGTGTTTTGTGTGTGCAGGTATGGATAAGTCAAATTACAAGAAAATAGTCAAAAACGGGCAAGCACGGACACGAGAATCAGAAGAGTTCAAAAAGAAGCCAAAGATTCAAAGCCGAAGCCAGAAAAGTCAAGCCTCAGTCAAATCCAGTCAAAGATGGTCAATAAAAGTCAACAAAACCCAAATCCCTAGTCCATGTCCTTTTATAACAAAAACAAGGGCTAAACTTGCACTTTTCGAAAGTCATTTATAACTAAAAAGGGAAGAGAGAACACAAGGGCTAGAAGTGCAAAATCCTCAAACTATAACCGATTTTAACTGTCAAAATAAGGGCGCCAAAAGTTACTATTCACCCATCGTCCCACTTTCACCCTCAGTTAAAAAACAAGGGGCAAATAGAAATTAAAGGGTGCTTAGGTCAATTCAAGTGATCGTTTACAAGATGGCAGGGAGAGTTTAGTCAAATCAATGCTCTAAGTACCCCTCTATCAAGCTTATGCCACGTAGCAATGGAGAAAGCACAATGGAATGTGGGTTTTTGTGCTAAAACACTCACAAAAGAAGCACAAACGTCACATCAATGGAATGACACGCTGGCAATCTTCAGGTGTCCACAGTTTGATCAAACGGCCACAATTGATGCTTGGATGATTGAAGAAATGATTGGTTGAGATTGAAAGATTGGAGGGCAGGGCAAGAGATCCTAGAAGCTTCTTTCAGGACCTATAAATAGGCCTCATTTCTCACACACTAGAGAGAGTTTTTTTTAATCAATCTAGTTTTTTAGTAATTTAGTCTAGCTTAAATTTCGTATTTTTCTTAAATGTAATTTTCCTTAAAATGTTTTGTAATCTCCTTTCCAATTAATGTAATCAGTAACTTTTATTAATGAAATTTAGTTTAAATCATTCATAAGCTCTCTTTTCTTGTTATTCAAAAGCTGTCTAAATAAGCCAAAATGTCTCAATAAGCTAATAAGCTCCTTTTAAGCTCTTTCAGTCTATAAGCTGAAATAGAGTTGATTGAATTCAGAATTAATCTTACTTAAACCTTAAATCAGTTTAATCTTACATGGATCTTGGTTCTCATGTCCCATGAGTAATTCTCTTTGGCACTATTCCTACCAGTATCCCTGTTATTCTCGTGGTTCCTGCTGAGGTTCCCATTGCACCTGTTGATCCGTTAGTTGCACCAGAGGTGGGAGCAGTTTCTGTTATCTCACCTACCAGAGTGCTCGATTTGGTAGATTATTCATCTTCTTTTAATTCTGATCCATCGGAGGATTCCTTACCTGTAGCACCAGAGTTACTATTGGTTTCACCCTTCTTATGTTCTGATGACTCGGAGGCGGACAGTGAGTCCGAGCCTGCTGAGCAGAGACCTGAGAGGCATGGGTCTCTTACATCATCATCTGAGTTTCCACTTGCACCTGTTGTTGCCCCACCCGGGATTCGTCGACGGCCAATGATTCTTGTCCGACCTGGTGAGGCTATTCCCTTCGGTAGACCTTACCGCACCCATCCTAATAGGCCGCGTAAGTTGTTGACTGCGAGGAAGAGAGTTGGACCTTTTCTTGCTCATAGACTTGCATGGAAACATGTATCTCATCGTTCTTCGGATCGTCATTCTTCACCATATTTTACTTCAGACTCATCTTCTTCTGGTTTATCTTTGGACTCTTCATCAGATATTTCTTCAGGTTCATCTTCAGATTCATATTCAGATTCATCATCAGTTCATTCTTCAGGATGTGATGCATCAGGTCAGTCTCATTCAGGACCATCGACTAGAGTTGCATCACCTAGATTGGTTGATCCCCCGGTTAGGACTCCACGATGTAGTGAGGCTTTTATGCGTTAGAGGTCTGCACCACTGTCTACTCTTTACCCACCTACGACATCAGAGTCATCCCTAAATTCATCTTCTGAGAGGTCATTGGATTCATCTTCACCTTTTGTTGGACCATCTCGCAAGAGATGCAGATCCCCTACTACTTTGGTACCATCATCTACTTGTTTCAAGATCGATAGCCCCTGCTCTTGCTGATCTTCTACCTCGCAAGAGGTTCAGAGATTCATACTCATCTGAGGTTAGCAGAGAAGAGCATATGGAGATTGGTACTGTTGATGTAGAGACTGTTGTAGATTTGGGTATTAGTGATAGAGTTGAAGCTCCTACTGAGGATGGTATAGGTATGGGAGTTCAGGTTGCTACTAGTGATATTAAGGAGGACGAGGAAGAGTTTGAGGCAGAGGCCAATGCAGGAGGCACGATGGAGATCGCAGTAGATCCATTGGTTACTGGCGGTAGTTCTGATCCCACTGGAGGAGATGCTCCTGATCTTGAGGGTACTCTTTATGATATAGCTTACTACATGTCTGAGGTTTCTCTTGATAGGATTACTGAGTTTGAGACTGCTCAGAGATAGTTGGAGGCTGGTTAGTTGGTGGCTAGCGGAGAGAGAGCTGGTTTGGCTGATAGGGTTAGGAGTCTAGGACGGGAGAACCTAAGGGTTCGAGCTTTGTTGTGTATCGAGAGAGATCGTGTCGACAGTCTTCGTCGTCACATGGCACTTTCTCAGGAGGAGTTTTGTCAGATTCGTAGGGATCGTGATGATACTCTGAGGAGACTTAGGAGGTTGGATTCACTTGTTGAGAGGCATTTTGGATTTTACCGTTAGTTTGGTTGTACCATGGTTATGTAGGACATTAGACGGATGGTTAGGTCTAGATGTTAGTAGTAGAAATATTATAAATCAAGTACCTCGTTATGGGATTAATTGTAACCAACTATGAAGCTTTGCTATAATATGAAAAGCTTATATTGATTCTCTCGCGTGTTCATCTTTATTGATAGTTACTTGTTCTTGCAAAACATGTTCTATTATATTTTCCTTTCTAAATCTTATTTACCATTTATAGTGGTTATATCATGTATCGAATCTCACCATGCGTGATGTCTTGTGATGTAGAGCAATGACTAACACTCGTTCTGGAATGACGCCTGCTGTAATTGAGGAGAAGGAGTTGTCGGGTTGATAAGGTGGTTTGAGAAGATGGAAACAGTCTTTCATATCAGCACTTGCCCAGAGAAATATCAAGTCAAGTATGCTACTTGCACACTATTAAACAGTGTACTAACTTGGTGGAACTCACATAAGAGGACCATTGGAACTGATGCTGCATTTTCCATGTCATGGAGAGAGCTTATGAAGTTAATGGCTGAAGTGTACTGCCCAAGAACTAAAATTCAAAAGATGGAATCTGAGCTGTAGAATTTGACCGTGATAAACAACGATTTGGCTGCTTATACTCAAAGATTCCAAGAGCTTACCATGTTGTGCACCAAGATGGTTCCTGAAGAGGAGGATCGAGTTAAGAAGTTTATTAGAGGTCTCCCGCATAATATCCAGGGAAATGTGATTGCTATAGAACCTACAAGACTACAAGATGCTGTCTGTATGGCTAACAACTTAATGGATCAAAAGTTGAAAGGTTATGCTATGAAAAATGGTGAGAACAAAAGAAAGTTCGATAACAGCCAGAAGGACAACCGTGGGCAGCAACCACCATTCAAAAGACAAAATGTTGGAGGTCAGAATGTAGCAAGAGCCTATACGACTGGAAACAATGAAATGAGAGTGTATAATGGATCATTACCTCTCTGCAACAAGTGTAAGTTTCATTATGAAGGGCCATGCACTGTGAGATGTGGGAAGTGCAACAAGGTTGGACATTTGACCAGGGATTGTAAGGCCACAATTTCCACTACTTCTACTAAGAGGGGTCAAGTAGTGAATCAGAGAGTTTTAAATTGTTTCGAGTGTGGAAGGCAAGGATTGTAACATTTCTCATTTTCGTGTCATTGTACGACTATATTAATGATCACTATTTATTTTAGTGCGATACGCGTTTACTTCTAAATATTTACTTTTGAGCTAAACCGCGTAGACTAGAAATAACCAATAAATATAAAAGGTCACCAAATAAATTAAGGTTTACACCAAACAAGTAAGGAATAATTATTTAAAGAATAATTATGTACTTTGCGTATTTTATTTTTATTGGTCACGTAAAAGAGTTACGTTTCGCGATAAAATACATTTGGACGCACCCCGGAAACACCTAGACTTACCTAGACTCAAACCAATACCCAATTTAAAAGCCTAAACACAAAAATTAATCAAGTCTTGTGTTTATATCACTCTAAAGTCGAATAAGGACAAGTGAAACCACAACAAATCGTCCCATGTGGACATTAGCTAGCACAAATCTTCCTAATGATCCTTAAAAGGTACATGTACTTAGGCTAGGTAATTAAATCTTGTCCTAATGGTTCCCTAATGAACTATGACACAATGGATATTAACCTATGGCTTCTTTTCTTTCTTTGTGCCGCGATCTAGCAATAAGAAAACACAAAAATCATAAGATTTGCCTAGCTAACTAAATCTTGTACCACAACTAACTCATTAAAACTTGTACTAAGTGGTATTAACTTAAAACCATGTGAGATTAACTAGCAAGTCTCGAAACCACCTCCTAAGGGCACGGTTTGGTTTTGTTGTGGACTAGGAGATGTAACTAAACTCACTTGCCTATAAATAAGCTCCTACACATACACTTAGACCTTTCTCTTAAACTTACAAACACTCAAACACTCCTCTCTTGTTCGGGATACAAACCGCGAGCAAACACCCTTCACTTCATTATTCGCCAAGCATATAAAGCATTAAGGTTGTCACACAAGGGTTATACGAGCTAGGGATTGGTACACTACGCGCCCACTCCTCCATCACAAAGCCATAGGATCCTTGTAAGTCACAACGACACTTTACGTTCATAGTATCTTTTCCTTTTTGAATTATTAAATGTATGTCGCATTATATAGGAAGGGTGCGTGCCTAGTGTAGCGTATGTTTCCTTTTGTGTGGTGAAAGCATTCGCAGCATGTATAAAACAAGTTAAGTTACGAGTCAAGACTTAACGTATCGTTTAAAATACAAGGAAAGCAACTCATGCGATAATCACTTGGTATATTCGAATTATATGAAAATCTATACGTAAACATTTGCCAAAAATGCAACAACATGACTTGGGTGCGTGTATACGAGATAAACGAACACTTGCATGTAAAAACGCAACGTGTAAATGAGTTGGTCACATGACATATAACTAGGGCAAGCAATTTCGAGTCTTACATGTTACTAAAAGGGTATCGGGCCACTAGGGATCTTTCAAAATCCAAGCAAGCTCACGGGTCAAGCCCCACAAGGCCCAACGAGGACTTATTAATAAGTCGCGGCTTATTAATAAGCCACTCGGGCTAAACATAATGGGAAGTGCTTATTTTGATTCACCTAGGGCTCCCGTCTCGTTTAGGAACCCAACCGAACCCTTAATGGACCTACTAGCCCTTTCGCGAGCCCAATGTGAGCTCATAAGCCACAATAAGCTAGAAAGCTTATTCGTGTGCTTATACGACTTAACGAGCTTGACATGGACTTAAGGGCCTAGAGGAACCACTCGTTTTTCTTTTGGAACCAAACGAACCCTTACCGGGCTTTTCAAGCCCATTACCGAGTCCATAAGATAAGCCCTACGCCACTAATAAGCCCCCACAGCTTATTCGAGAACTTAAGCAGTCGAAAAGCCTTCTAGAAATCATAGAAAGGTCATTGGACCCAAGGGAATTAGGGCCCAACTCTTAAAACCCTTATCGGGTCACTACCGGGCCCAATAGGCCCAACCGTTTGCTTATTAGCTTATCGAACAAGCTAAATAAGCAAACCGACCCCCAAGGTGCTTATTAGACCTAGATGAGCATAACGGACCCTAATGGACCCAACGAAACACCCTCAATCCCTATCGGGCCCATAACGAGCCCAAACCGGCCCAATAGAAGAGCTTATTTGCTTATTTTAAATAAGCTGAAAATGAAACAGATTAAGCTAAGTGAAACAAAGGGGAAATAAGCTAAAATGCCTAAGAAACCAATAAGGTTCTATTCGGGTAAAGCTATTGGGCCCGTAAGCCCAATAAGCTCGAAATAAGCTTCAATAAGCTCACCGAGCTTATTTTAAGCTTAACAGCCCCATATGAGCTTATTAACGATACTTAGACTTATTAAATCTATAACGGACCTCTAAAAAGCTAAACGGACCTTAACGGGCCCAATAAGGCCCGTTAAGCCAAAAATAAGCTCGGATAGCTTATTTTGAGCCGAAATAATTTTTGTTGGCTTATTGGGACTAAATAAGGCCAAATGCCACTTGTCGGGTTTTAATTGGGATGAAAA
>BQNB010100706.1:0-24641 GCA_026074375.1 Tanacetum coccineum
TGAAAAAGGCAACAAACTCAACAATGTCATCGTAGGAGACCTACAGTGGCGCGACCTTTAGTGACAAACAACAAAAAAAACATGTGTGGCTAAATGCATATCGTCACACATTTTTGGAGTGACCAATTCTACTTTTTGTACCAGTGTATATGGTGTCTTCTTGTGATACAGGTAGTTCAAATCATTTTGTGGATTGTTGATAGTGGTTGTTCAAAGCATATGACTGGTGATCGTTCATTGCTGAAAATTTTCATTGAGAAATTCATGGGTATAGTCTGCTTTGGAAACAATCATTTTGCAGCAATCACGGGCTATGGCGATTATGTATAAAGAAATGTCACTGTGTGTCATGTATATTATGTTGAAGGCCTAGGACACAACCTTTCAGTGTAGGACAATTTTGTGACGGTGGTCTAGAAGTTTCTTTTCGCTCCAAAACATGCTATGTGCGAAATCTGGAAGGAGAAGATTTGCTTACAGGAGCTCGTGAATCCAATTTGTATACCATCTCCATTTTCGATATGACTGCTTCTTTACCTATTTGTATTTTATCGAAAGCCACTTCAATAAAGTCATGGCTATGGCACCGTAGAATCTCACATCTAAATTTCGGTACCATCAACGATCTTACCAAACATGACCTGGTTGATGGTCTTCCAAAATTTAAATACAGTAAAGATCATCTATGTTCTGCATATGAGCGGGGAAAGAGCAAGAAATCTTCTCATCAACCTAAATTGGTTCCAAGCACCCATTCCAAATTGAAATTGCTACATATGGACTTATGTGGGCCAATGAGGGTATCAACCATCAACGGAAAGAAGTATATTCTTGTGATCGTTGATGATTATTCTCGATTCACATGGGTATATTTTCTTCACATAAAATATGAGACTTCAGAGATAATAAAGAAGTTTATTGCTCAAGTTTAGTTAAATTACAACGCCAAAATTCACAAGATTCATACTAATAACGGCACCGAATTCAAAAATGAAACTCTTAAGGCTCATTATGAAAAGTTAGGCATTATGCAATTATTTTCAACTGCTTGAACGCCTCAACAAAATGGTGTTGTTGAAAGACGTAATCGTACTCTTGTCGAGGCTGCACGCACAATGCTTATATTTTCCCGATTAACAAAATTACTTTAGGCCGAGGCAATTTCCACCGCTTGCTTCACTCAAAATCGGTCAATAATTCATACAAGGTACAACAAGACTCCATATGAACTCCTTCATGGCAGAAAACCAAATTTAGAGTACTTTTATGTATTTGGTTCACTTTCTTATCCAAAAAATGATTGAGATGACCTTGGAAAGATGAAACCTAAAGCAGACATTGGAATATTAATTGGATATTCAGAAACATCAAGAGGGTTTTGAATATATAATCGACGAACCAAAAAGATTATAGATACAGTCCATGTCAAGTTTGATGAGCTTACAACTATGGCTTCTGAACATGACAGATTAGAACCCGTTTCACAACGATTCATTAATGATGATTCATCAACAGAATCCATGAATACTCTGTTTAAAGAAGATTTGGATAATTTGTTCGGGCCAATGTACGAAGAATACTTTAAGAAGAGATCTTTTGAGGTATCCATCAATTCCGCTGCATAACAAGTTCACAATAATTCGACATCTTCAATCATCGTTGAAGAACAGGAGGCTTCTCCCATTGTAACAACATCCGAAGAACAAACTTCTGCAATCTTAAACGAGGCTGATGAATTAAATCAAGAAGAATCTGCAGAATTTGATGGCAATACGTTATTAACTCCATATGACACTCTAAGCTTTGATGAATCTGAGTCATCAACAACAGCTCTAGACCCATCAAATATGCATGAATTCCACCAAGTACAACCCATAACACATATTTGGATAAAAGCTCGTACTTTGGAACAAGTAATTAGTAACCCATCCAAACCTGTGATGACTCAAAAAAGACTTCAAACTGACTCTGAATTATGTATGTATGCATTAACCGTCAGTACCGTCGAGCCAAAGAACATCAAAGAAGCCATGTTAGATCACAACTGGAGAGAAATTATGCAAGATGAGCTACATCAATTCAAGAGACTAGACGTATGGGAACTAGTTCCTATACCAGATGGAAAGAATATCATTGCTTTCAAATGGCTCTAGATGAATAAAATGATGCATAAAACATTGTTATTCGTAACAAATCTCGTCTTGTTATGAAGGGTTACAAGCAGGAAGAATGCATAGATTTTGAGGAATCATTTGCTCCTGTTGCTCGTCTTGAAGCCGTCAAGATGTTCGTTACTTATGTTGTACATAAAAACTTCACTATCTTTCAAATGGATGTTAAAATTGCATTTCTCAATGGTCCATTAAAAGATGAAGTTTATGTTAGCCAACCTGGTGGATTTGTCGACCTAGATTTTCCTAACCATGTTTACAGGTTGAAGAAAGCTCTATACGGTCTCAAACAAGCTCCACGAGCATGGTATGATAAATTGTCTTCATTCCTGATTAAACACCATTTTACTAAACGTATTGTTGATCTGACTTTATTCACGAGACGTCATGGGGGAGACATGTTACTTGTCCAAGTATATGTCGACGACATCATTTTTAGTTCTACAAATCCAGAATTTTCAAAAAGATTTGCAAATCTCATGAAAAATAACTTTGAGATGTCTATGATGGGTGAACTTAAGTTCTTTCTAGGCCTTCAAGTTCATCAATCACCTCGTGCCATATTCATTAGTCAGTCATAGTACGCAATTGAGTTTTTTTTAAAACATGGTATGGATGATTATGTCTCCATAACACTAGTACAAAAAGTGGATTTAGCTACACCAAAAAAGTGTGACGATATACATATAGTCACACATGCGTTTTCTAATGTGTGTGACAAAAGGTCGCGCGACCGTAGGGTGTTTATGGTTACATTTTTGAGTTAGTATCCGTATCCATTAAAAAATAGTGACCAAAAGTGTTAATAAGTGTGACCGTAAACACTATACAAGCACACAAAGCATTTTTTTTTGTATATTTAGTCACATAAAATTAAGTATAAAGTGGCCAAAAGTGTTAATAAGTGTGACCATATGGTGTTTAAAGTGAAGTAAAAGTGTATTTTGTGTGACTATTGTTCATCTAATGGCCACATGAATGTTATGTTTGTGTGGCCTTTTGTAATATTTAGTCACACAAAGCATGTTTGTTTTTGGTATTTAGTCACATACAATTAAGCATAAAGTGGCCATATCAAGAAGTTAATGTTGCTGAAAAGGAAGTTAGTGTTGCTGATCCAGTTACTACTGCTGGTGAAGTGGTTACTACTGCTAGTGTTGATATTAGTACTGCCAGTGTTCCAATAACTGTTAGTACTGCTACACCAACTACTCCTCTAACTACAACAACTGAAGATGATGTGACTCTTGCTGAGACTTTAATGGAGATCAAGAGTGCTAAACCAAAGGCAATAGGAGTGGTTATGCAAGAGCCAAGTGAGATTCCAAGAATAAGTGATGCACAACAACAAATTCAAGAAAAGGCTCAAGGTTCAAGAGATAAAGGTAAAGACAAAATGGTTGAAGAAGAAGAACCAAAAGAACCAACAAAGATAAAAGATCAGATTAAGCATGATGATAACATTGTTTCATGGGATAATTCTCAAGCTATGATGGAAGCAGATTATCAAATGGCTGAAAGATTACACACAGAAGAGCAAGCTTCATTGACTAATGAAGAAAAAGCAAGTTTATTTGTACAACTCTTAGATGCAAGGAAGAAACATTTTGCAGCATTAAGATCACAAGAAATAAGGAACAAACCACCTACTAAAATGCAAAAGAGAACTACAATGTGTAATTATCTGAAAAACATAGCTGGATACAAGCATAATCAGTTGAGACACAAAAGTTTTGATGATATTCAAAAGCTGTTTGACAAAGCTCTTAAGAGAGTAAACACATTTGTGCCTATGGATACTAAAAAGGTGGAAGGTAGTAAAGCAAAAGCAGGAGGCAGTGAGACAAGAGTAGAAGAAAGTTCAAAGAGAGCAGGAGAAGAACTTGATCAAGAATCCATAAAGAAGCAAAAGGTAGAGGATGAGACTAAACAAGCAACTATTGTTGACTACAAGATCACCATAGATGCAAGAAAGATTTATTATCATATTACAAGAGCAGATGGAAGTACTAAAGTTTATATGAGATTTGAGGATATGCTGAAAATGTTTGATAGAGAAGATCTGGAAGTCTTGTACAGAATAGTGAAAGACAGGTTTAAGTCAACAAACCCAGTTGGTGATAATAGAGTATTATGGGTAAACTTAATGACTATGTTTGAACCAAGTGCAGGTGATGAGATGTGGAAAGAACAAGGGAGATACTTGATTAAGAGCTGGAAGCTGATTGATTCATGTGGAGTACATTGCCTGATGTTGGAATCTATGTACATCTACATGTTGGTAGAGACAGAGTATCCTCTTACACAATTTACATATAGAAGAATGTAGGAAGGGAAGCTACAAGTTGATTATGAGTGTGAAATGGCTTTTGAGCTTCTCAGGTTTATCAAGAAACGGCTTAAGAAATGAAGAGATGTTTGGAGACTATTTCGGAAGAAATAACAGAGTTTGTTTTAGCGAATATCATAAATCCATGGAAACTATTGGTATCCTACCTGATAAACATGAAACTGATGAAAATGAGGAAGGGAAGCCATTTTCGGCCGGAAAATCAAGTGAAGTTTCTGCGAAACTCTTTCAAAAAGCACATTTGTATGTAATACATAATACAGATGAAATTGTACCATATATCGAGTAAGTATTACTAACACATGTCTATTTCGTTACTTAAAATGTTATATCAAATATAATAATCAAAGACATTGTTTCCGGAGACAAAAGTAAGTTTTAAAAATAGAAAACCCGGGTAAATAATAGCATTCTTGGGTAGAAGAATAGCACAGTTAATCATTTTGCAAGAGTTTACGCAAAAAGGTAATTAATCGTATGTTATTTATAATTGTTTGTTTGTTGTTCCTTCAATTTGAAGCTAATATATACTTGTAATGAAATTCAGGTAGAGAGAGAGTTAGCAATCTCCAAAAGAAAGTTAACATAAACTTTACATTGAGATATCTTATGACTACGCGCCACCGTAGTGAAATACGATGCATATAACATCAATGGGTATACCTTTCGTACGAAATGTCATGATGGCAAAGTTTACCAGAACAGTGGGGTTAGTATTATACGAAAATCCAAGTGAACCATGTCATGCTCAAGTTGTCACACTCTACCTTTATCATATTTGACCCGTTCTTTTAAAGCGTATAACATTTTGAAATTTTTATACTTGTTTATGGATTTATGTTTGTACTGTGCAGAACCTTTTTAAGCTTTTGTTTTGCTGCAAATACTCTTGTAAAGGATTTGATTTTATCTATTAATTTTTTACTTCCTGTTTGGTTTATATGTTTGTATACGAGGCTTACCTTTTATAGCCATAAAAATGACAAAGCCACAAATGAATGCAAGTCACAAGATGACATAGAACATAATAAGATGCATCATCCGCTGTTAGTTTCTTTATTATCTTCATCAGTTTTCTTGACATTTCATCATCAAAGAAAAATAAAAATAACTAAAATTGATTATAAATATGAAAATAATACATATAAAAGTACCTGGTGTTTCTAAAAAGGGCACGGCTGATGTGTTTGTTCTCCAAGAAGACGATAAGGTAACTATAACAAATTACAGATTTAATTCTTCTTTATACGCACCTTTGGTGGAAACACATGGTAGCATGAACGGTGGCAGTGCCAGTGGTATGTCATACTGGTACGACAGGAGTGTGGATGTGTGACAGTGGGAACAGGTATAGGGGAGTGTTATACAAGAGAGTAATGCGGAAAAACATAGAAATAGAAAAGAAGCAAGTTTAATCCCGATGAGAGGCTGTGACGAAAGGAGACTTTTGTCTAACCTCTCTGATTTCGCACTGCCATCCTTTTCGATACTTCAGAAAGAGAATTTAAGTTGCAGTTTATTAGGGACTTGACAAAATAGCACGTCTCGTTATTTGTGTTGCCATCAGGTATGTCCACCACGAATGACTCGATTACTAATGTTCCTGATCTTTTTTCTACTATCTCTGGATGAACCATAAGTATTGAAGAATAGTTCTGCAAAATTATGGACAGAGTTATGAAAATTAAGGTGCAATTTGATATCATACTTATATTTTTTATAAACCCATGAAACCAAAAAAACTTCTTTGAAAGTTAATTAATTAGGCCCTGTTTGGTAGATTTCATTTCCCTCGCTACCACCCATATTTTTCTTTCCGGCTACAAATCTAAAGTGGTAATACACCTAAAGAAACACGTATCAGAGAACGTTTCACTATCAGATGGCTTATCGAGTATAAAACGACTCTTTATCTTATACTAACAACAACTATTTTACCTTTTTAATCAACATGACCTATATTCCACCCAAAACATGTTGAATTACAAACTAATGGTATTTTAAATATTAACTAATTAAGGAATATTTGTTCATAATCATACTATAGTATACGAAAGGCGAAAACTAATATCATACCTTTAGCCTATGGTCACCATCAACGATTTTGATACCAAGGATGTGTTCATCGTCATCAAGAAGCTCCAAACGCTCCATACTCGTTGTAGCCGGAAGCCTTGACTTGACATTCACTTGTCTAACGCTACCTATATTTAGGTCCCCTGCTTGCATAGTACACCGGCTCACGAAAGGCTTGTACTTTTGAGGTTGATCAAATCTCCTAACTAATGACCAAACCTATATAACAAAACAACAACAAAAAAGTTAGTGGCGGAACTTGAAACATTTTTTATATTGACGGGACTAAACTTGAAATATTTTTATCCAGGGGACATATAAAAACTAAATTATAGAAAGAAAATTTAAACTATGATAATTCCTAGCTAGGTTATAAGAAACAGAATCATATAATATAAAAATAGAATAAGGAATTTATATTAAAGATTATCGCTAGGAGCTCTAGATGTGTCTTAACCCCCTACCCCCCCCCCCCCCCCCCCCCCCCCCCACACAGAACTCCTGCCCCCTCACTGTTGGTTATTGGGGTTATGCTTGTGATGTCTTCGTATGTAGTAAGCTGGTTCCATAGTTGATTTGTGTGTAATGATGATTTATGATTTTCAGTTATTGAAAACTTAGAAAAGCTTTATGTTGATTTGATGGAGAATTGGGAGAAGATGATTTATTTTTCTGTTTATTTTTGCAAAAGTTATTAATAATAGATCTGAACTTTGAATTGAGGTTTCAATTTGTGAAAAACATAAAGGTGGCAAAAATCCCGATCAATATTTTAGGGGAAAAGACCGGGTTGTAATTTATTTTATAAAACCATGAATCGCCATGGCATGTGGTGGGTGACTCGTGAGGATGTGACCCATGAATTTTGGTGACATCATATGGGTCATATGCATTTAGTTGTAGTTGCTTAGAGTGTTATGTTATGACACATCCATGACTGGTGATCGACAATGGGTAATTAACATGGGTCATAGGTCATGTGCATTAGGTTGTAGTGGCTTATAGTGTCATGTTATTGACATATACATGACTGGTGACCGAAAATAGGTAATTAACATGGGTCATGGGTCATGTGCATAGGGTTGTAGTGGCATATAGTATATTGGAACCCATGCATGACCGGTAATAATGGCTAATTCACATGGTTCATGGGTCATGTGCATTTGGTTATCACTGGTCACATTTATTAATAGGTATTTGACATTATATGGGTCATATGCATTGGGTTGTAGTTGCTTAGAGTGTCATGTTTTGACCATTTTCAATCGATTTTGACCGATTTCGCTAATTTTTTGACCGATTTTGACAGATTTTGACCGACTTCGATCGATTTCGATCGTGTTCGACCGATTTTGACAATTTTTGATCATTTTTGGCAATTTTTGCTCGTTTTCCTACGTTTTCAAGGTTTTTTAAATGTTTTCCTCCGTATTAAAACGTTATGAAATGTTTTTTAACATTTTCATACATTTTTGTATGATTTTTTCATTTTCATACGTCCTTTTCACTTTTTCTTTGTTTTCCTACGTTGTGTTCGCTTTCGTACATTTTGTACCATTTTATATGCCTTCATATGTTTTTATGCATTCTTATAAAAGGTACCAGAACATATAAAAACGGATAAGCATTTAAAAACGTTAAAAACGTATTTAAGCGTACAAAAACGTACACAACGAATGAAAACTTAGAAAATCTTACGAAAACGTTAGACAATAGACAAAAATGGTCCAGACGTACAAAAATGATCGAAATAAAGAAAAAAAACGAACAAAAACGGTTTAAATCGGTCGATAATGGACGAAAACGGTCAAAATCGACCGAGAAATTCGAAAAGGGTTGAAATCGGACGAAAGCTGTAAAAAACGGTCAAAATTGGTTGAAAACGATCAAAATCGGTCAAAGTCGCTCGAAAATGTGTCAAAAATGGTCGAAAACAAACGTAAACAGTCAAAATCGCCCGAAAAAGAACGAAAACGGTTTAATAAGCTACAACTTATTTAGTGAAACAAGTTGAAAATAACTTTAAACCAAATACGCTACAACTTATTTAGTTTTGCTAAATTTAAATTTTTAAATGTGAAACAAGTTGAAAATAAGTAGAGGGAGAAAAAGCCATGATTTAATAAGCAGTTTCTATAAGCACTCATAAGCAGTTTCTATAAGAACTCTTTAAGCTACTTGCCAAAAACAATGAAGCTTAAACTTCTATATTAAAAAGGAAATGCATAACATTAACGAACAGGTTACTCTGTCAAGATGGTAACCCGCTTTACTTCTGTAAGGGAGGTCGCGTGTTCGATTCTCGCTGGGGTGTAACATCCTTTTTTATTTCTTGTTTTTTTCGAGTTAACCCAAACACCCCTTATCAGCCTGTAAACACTTTTGCTTTGGGTTTGAACGTTTTGCTGTTTAAGAATGTTATAGCGTTTTGGGGTTGCAGCTTGGTACAACTTATATAGTCGAATAAGCTACTTCCTACCTTATTCAATTTGGGCTTAAGCTCATAAACTGGCGTTTTAGACCAATTCGGTCTCGGTCCGGTCCGGTCTTGGCCGGTCCGGTCTGGTTTTGGACCGATGCTCACCCCTACCTTAGAGAAAGTGAAGTGAGACAAACACAAAACTGAGCAAATATTAAGCATTAGATAATAAGCAATAAGCTAGCTTAATAATAAGCTAATCTAAAAACTACTATTTTTATTAATTAAAATTGTAAACTTTTTATAAACTAAAACTATATTTAATAATGAAAACTTTTATTAAAAAAACTTTAGCTTAAAAATAAGCTGCACCGAAAAAGCTTTAAACCAAATAAGCTACAACTTATTTAGTTTTGCTAAATTTGAAATTTTAAAGTGAAATAAGTTAAAAATAAGCAGAGGGAGAAAAAGCCACGGTTTAATAAGCAGTTTCTATAAGCACTCTTTAAGCTACTAGCCAAAAACAATGAAGCTTAAACTTCTATATTAAAAAGGAAATGCATAACATTAACGAATAGGTTACTCTGGCAAGATGGTAACCCGCTTGACTTCCATAAGGGAGGTCGCGGGTTCGATTCTCGCTGGGGTGTAACATCCTTTTTTATTTTCTTGTTTTTATTTTTTAAAACCTAAAAGTAGTTTAGGCTTAATAACGTGACCATATGTACCCAAAAACCATTAAACATCAAAAACCTTTTGAATCCCATAACCTGGTTAAAAATCTCAATTTCCCCCCACGGTCCAAAAATCATAAACCCTAAATCAAAAAACCCTTTACCAAAAAAACACACCTCACAAAATAATGTGTGACAAAACTTGAGTCTATGATTTAGACACATAAACAAACACTTCATGTGACCATATATGACATTATGAATTTAGACACACAAACACTCAATGTGACTAATATGAAATTTAATGATAACCGATTTCACATTTTGCTCTAAATAGTAGCTATATGAATACTTTACGATGTGACTATTATGAATATATTGGTCACATATAATCACCTTAATTGTGGCCATAAACATAATTTAGTCACACATTTGTGATATGATGTGGATATTATAAAGGCATATAGTCACATGATCGTGCTAGAAGTAAATGTGACTATACACATGAGCTTTTGGCAAGCTAACACAAACTAAACTTTAAACACACATATTAAGTTACGTGACCATATGTACTAGATTTTGGCTACACATAAATAATGTGTGACAAAACTTAAGTCCATGATTTAGACACATAAACAAACACTTCATGTGACCATATCGATTTAGATATTCATAGCTTTAAGGTTGTAAACCCTAGTACTAGACAGAGTACTCGTATTATGAATTTAGACACTTCATGTGACCATATATGACATTATGAATTTAGACACACAAACACTCAATGTGATTAATATGAAATTTAATGATAACCGATTTCACATTTTGCTCTAAATAATAGCCACATAAACACTTCACGATGTGACTATTATAAATATATTGGTCGCATATAATCACCTTAAATGTGGCCATAAACATAATTTAGTCACATATTTATGATATGTTGTAGCTATTGTAAAGGCATATAGTCACATGATCGTGCTAGAAGTAAATGTGACTATACACATTAGCTTTTGGCAAGCTAACACAAACTAAACTTTAAACACACATATTAAGTTACGTGACCATATGTACTGGATTTTGGCTACACTTAAATAATGTGTGACAAAACGTTTAGTGTGACCATATATGGCATTTGGTCTCAGTGTTCAAGTGTGTGACATATATTTGTCACTGTTTATATGTATATCGTGACTAATGCTTCAACCTTACTTTTCATTTGTCACGCGTTCCAAATTCATATGTGGCTAAATAATTAGCAAAAGATAGTAGTCACCCTTAAATCATGTGTGACAAAACATGACTGTAAGATTTAGACACATAAAAAATTACTTCATGTGACCATATATGCCAATTTGGTTACATTCTTCAAAGTGTGTGACATATATTTGTCACTATTTATATGTATATCGTGAGTAATGCTTCAAGCTTACTTGTATTTTTCACGCGTTCCAAATTCATATGTGGCTAAATAATACATGATGTTCGAATGTGTGGCAATACAGTTCTAATGGTCACACAATCGAAATTTTCATGTGTGGCTAATCAGTAAATGTTGTCTATTTTGGTACCTTTAGCCACGTAAATATGTGAATGTGTGGCCGTTCCATTTTGCCCATGTGTGACCAAATCCACTTTTTGTACTAGTGAAAGGAGAGTCCTTAGGATACCAAAGGCCCAAATTGGGTCGACCCTTTAGGTATCTAAAGATCCTTTTTACTGCATTCAAGTGGGAAACTTTTGGTTGAACTTGAAATCTTGAGCATGCATAAACAGAGAACATAATATCTGGTCTAAAGGATGTAAGGTACATCAATGACCCAATCATTGACCTGTATAAATGGACATCAACATCCTCACCATCTTCATCTTTTATTAAGGCCTTGTTGGTTTCCATAGGAGTACTGGTTGTCCTTATACTAGAAAAAACAAATTTCTTCAAGATTTCACCAACATACTTGTCCTGACTAATGAAGATCCCATCCTCTTTCTGCTTAACTTGTAAACCCAAGAAGAAAGTGAGCTCTCCCATTGAACTCATCTGGAACCTTTTATGTATTATTTGCTCAAAATCTGTACACAAAGACTTTTTAGTAGAACCAAAGATGATGTCATCTACATATACTTGTACCAGTAAAATATCATCCTTGACTCTTTTTATGAACAAAGTCTTGTCAATTTGACCTCTGTAAAATCCATTGTCCAACAGATAGGTAGAGAGAGTCTCATACCAAGCTCTAGGAGCTTGGTGTAGACCATATGAGGCTTTCTCCACTTTGTAAACTTTTTCTAGAAATTCTGGATCCACAAAACCTGGAGGTTGGCTTACATATACTTCCTCTTCAATAGTACCGTAGAGAAAGGCACTTTTAACATCCATCTGGTACACAAGAAAATTCATGAATGATGCATAGGCCAAAAATAACCTGATTGCTTCAATCTTGGCAACAGGAGCAAAAACCTCATCATAGTCAATGCCTTCTTCTTGTTTGTATCCTTGTACTACTAGCCTGGCTTTATTTTTGACTACTATACCCCTATCACATCTTTCTTATATCTATAGTACCCACTTTGTACCAAGTAGCCTTCTTTGCCATAAAGGAAAAGGTCCAACTAAGGGACCTAAACTTTCTGAAACTATGTGAACTCGAATCAAGGCTCTTATTGTATTGCCACAACCCAGCTTTTCCATCATCACAAGGGCTGAGTTATGCTTTAAGGGTTCCTCGAAGAGGAAACATGCAAATAACAGTTCTGGAAATGCTTTATGATTTGTCCTATCTGCTGCTTTTGGTTGTACGAATCAGAGCAGTTCTCCAGAACTCTTCTTGACATGCCTATTGTTTAACTGCTGACATTTAGATATCTAATTATATGATTTTTAGGATTAATAGAGTGTATTCATAGTTGTAGGTAATAGACTGCACAACAGATGAAAGGATGCATGTTGTTAGAAATCAGCCTCTGACACCCATTAGACTTGAGACAGCAAAAGGTAGAATTGTAAGTGTCCACATCTTCATCAATCAAAACGACAAAACCTGACCAAAATAGCTAGTATAATTGAACTTCAGCAGTATCCTCTAAATCAGGCTTGAGAGGATCATCTGTAAAATCATTGACATCAAGAGGAAAGGATCCATCATTAGAAGTTCTTGGTGCACTAGCAGCATTAACTGGTGTGCTAACAGTATTAAAACTGTTAGTTCTGCTGGCTTTAGTAGCATTCCCTTGAAAAAGCTCCCTAATATATTTGTGCTTTAAACTCTTTTCCTAACACATCTGATTGCTCGAGAAGCCTCCTCTCTTGATCTATCATCCTATCACGAACATTCTTACAAGGACTTGTTTTCATTCTCCACTTGCTGGTATTTTTTGACCAGAGATATCACCAGCATCATCATAGTTGTATCAATTTTTATAACGTTTCATCTGAGCTCGAATGTAGCTTGAATATATAGAATACCAAAATGGGAACCACAATATTATATGTTGAGTAGACACATTAGTTTTATCTTTCAGATTGTCTATCATCAACACTTTTCCCCTTCAAACCTGTAACACCATTAGCTTCTTGTTGACCCCTGCATTTATGTTGTTTTGATTCCCTGCAGTAGCTGGTTGACATATTACAAAGAATATGTTAAGGTAATCAATATCAAAAAAGCCATTAGGTCCTTGTCCTACAACTATTTGGTTTATATTCAAGAAAGTTTACATGCATGAATCTCAACAACTTTTCTGGTTTGAGAATTAAATACCCTAAAGCTTTGGATAAATTACAGAGTTACCCTCCGTCCACTAAAAACCCTTCTTCAGCCTACCCATCAATTTTCCAAAGGTCTAAGGGTATTTAGAATAGTAACAGAGGCATCTAAAAAGGTCTCATGAAACTTATATGCTTGTGGACCTGCTAATTAAAAGTTCAATATAGTGTCTTGTTATGAAGTCTAGGTTCACTAAAACCATTTTAGAACGAAACAAGCAGAATTAAACTCATTACAAATCAAGAAGCCCAAAATACAGTAGGTAAAGTGAGTTCTGGCTAGCAAAATCTTAGCTGCCTTAATCAGAGTCCAGTTTTTTCTTCTCCATCAGCAACTCCAATTTGGATGTGAGTTTAGGGAAACATTAAATTCCCTATTTATCCCTTTATAAATCCACATAATTCATTCATTTCCCTGTTTTTTTGAATTCTGACACATTTATCCACTACCTGATTACTTTAACCGTTATTGTTTAAATTGGTTTTTTTCTATTTTCTTGTTAAAAAACTCTTAAAGATCCAATATTCACTCATCCATAGAGACTAAAGTAGAAAACACCAGCAAAACCTGCAAAAGTTATGCAGTCAAATCTACAAGGAAATATGATTTAATGGTTGATACTCCTATACAGATGTTGGAGCACACAAGTCCATTGCAAACAAAAATAAGGGATAGGCTGATAGAGCTTCATAATTATAGCCCTTAACAGGAGGCCTTGTGTTGCTTTCCCCATCTGAATCAAGCCAACACAAGTATGGTTCATTGGTCAAAATACTTTGAAAGAAACCTCTTACAAGTTTCCCTTCACAAGTTTATTCGATTGTTTTAAAATTCACACATGACCCAGCCTCCTATGCCATAATTTAGGACATATCCAATTTTATGCTTTTTGCAAAACAAACAAGTTAAATCCCAGTAGGAACAACATTCTTTAAATTTCAAAGCTGTACATATTACATTGGCCTGGGAACTCTAAGCAATAGCTTGGCTTCATCAAGTAGCTTAAAATCAGGATACAAAACAAGACATTCAGTTACATTGAAAAGAACACTGTTTGTCTTTCACGCCATTTGAGAGACAGAGAAAAGATTACACTTTAGTTCTTATTGACAAAAAACACATCTTGCAGTAGTTCCTAACTTATCTGATCTTATCTTTCCTTTTTCCTGTTTATTATAACCGCACCTCTGAGCACTTTCACTTTCACCAAAATCAACAAAAACCTCCATCAATTTCTTGCTAGTTAGTAAGGAAGTCTGTTCTGTCATGTCCTGAACATCCACCTAATCAAAAATTCCTTTTGTTTGCTTCAAAGCATGTTGGGATTTCCCCTGCACAAAAGTAAGAGAGGTCAGTGTCTCTTGGGGACCCAACCCACTACTGACTTTGAGTCTGGCCTTGTTGTATCTATATAAATGTACTCTTTTAAGACCTATGATCCACCATTGTCTTTGGAGACATTGGTTTAAAATCATCATTTTAGGTCTCCAAACACACCTGCTGATTCCTAAATAGCGGATGACCCCTAATTCCCTTAACAAATACTAACTGTGTTTGCCCAGTAGTATTAAACACCAATTACTCTGACAATATTAACTTTTTTTATTTGAAAAACTTGGTAATTGGTGCTTGAAGCATTATAAAAATACCTCTAATTGTGAATGAGACTTATGAAAAGCATTTGTTCTTAATTTTGAATCATTCACTCTATTTGAATGGGTAGCAGTATTAACTGCTCTGAAAGTACTAGATGATGGGCGGTGCTCTTAGAGAGCTTAGCGATGGCAAGGGCACTAACTAGTACTCTTTCAAACTTTTTCAAGACTGCAGATGGAACAAAATTTATTTTGATGTTTATTCTCTGTTCACTATTCTAAACTGGTCCTAGATTCCCTTTAACCTAGAATTCTGATCCCAAATTTTTCAAAACAGACTTTTTAGCCTCTCCCTCGTTTTCATGAAAATCACAGTCGTTTTATTATTAGATGGTTGTAACTGCGCACAAAACAACACATGCCTTTCCATTGAAAACGCCACATCCTAATCCGTAGTTTTTAAGTCAATTGTCCATCTCCAAACTCTTCTATCAAACCTTAGGATATTTTGATTGATTATCCTAGGTTATTAGGTTTGAACAGATTCATTACCTAAGCATTATAAACTACAATCCTTTTATAAATTCGGTATGTCCTGTTGCGTTTTTGCAAATTCATTAGATTGAAAAAATTTTCCTCATCATCAACACTAACCCAAATCTTCAATGATAACTTCCACTAGGCCTAACAGATTCAACTCTAGGCATTTCTACACTAGTATTTCTAGTTTGAGATGTACTTTTATCAACTAGAGACATACAGCACAAGTCTTATTTGCTGATAGCCTATAAACAGAAATATATCTAATCCAAGACAAAAAATAGTCAACTCGTGAGGCATGTACTTTCCAAGTTAAAGGAAGAGGAATAGCATGTTATCCATTATCCTTTTTGAAACCAATCATTTGTTTAGATTGACATCATCCATCCACTTAAACGACATCAAAAGACACTAAACAATTCACTACCAACTGTGGAATCATTTTCAATCAATTGATCTCACATATTCTGACAGTTTTTATCTTAAGAACTTAATTGAATAATAATCATGTTTTATTTAATTTTTAGAAGATATTTTTCAAACTGTTCTAGTTAAGCTTTTAAATCATCTTGTTCTTCTTAAAGTTACATTAACTTGATTTTTAAAGTCTAGTGAGTATGCAAAACTATTGGTCTTTTACTTCAAAATCCAAAGACTGCAATCTTTTCTTTTATAGACAACATTCAATTTGTTCCTGATGAACAACGACTGTGCCTTTTACAGATTCTAGGCCTAACTAATAAGCTATGTTACTAATATTAGCCTAACTTAAGAGTTTGTCGCAATTCTATTAAACTGTTTAATGTTTTTCATATGTTTCCTTAGTTTTTTAGAACAAGATTGTACCTCTAATTGCAGCCCTTGAGGAGATTGAAGTGTAAAGTACATGAGAGCAAATTCATCTAGTTCAATCTAGAGCTATATAAACTCCAGTCATATCCTAGTCCATCTTGGATAATCAAAGCATTGTCACTGAACAAGACCAATGCAAGCGGACTCCCACTGGTACAGTGTCGTCTGGTGTTGTCCCTGCTCCTATAACCCACATCTCCATTCCTGATCGTTGATTCCTTTGTGCTCTACAATTCCTTGCAAAATGGCCCCTTCTATTACAGTTAAAGCATTCAACCTTAGTTTTTATCCAAAACCTAGTAAAATTTTCATTTCCATTGAAGCAGAAACATTCTTCTTCCAGTCCTTCTAATAATATCTCTTAAATACCCTCATAGAAAGCAAGGTCCACCTTGCCATTTAAAATGGTCCATTACTCCAATCCTATCAAGATCAAACTGTTCTAAGGACTTCATCAATCAGAGTGTGACTATCGTTGAACCTGATTAGCAAAGAATGAGGAACATTAGATCATCAATATAAATGGATTAAAGGCTTGTCCCGAAGAATTATGGCCTAATGCATTAGAAACACCCATTAGCAGAATTAAAATTCAATCGCTGCTAGATGTAGTCCTTCTGAAGAGAGAACAGCCACATTATGAGAAGTTGAAGATTATCCAAGAACCTTTGATATCAGCTTCAACACTTTTTAGGTTATTATATAGAGTCATCAATAATCCAAAGTATCTATATACCATCTTTGTTTCTCATACTCAGGCTACATTATTCATGATGAAGTAGAGCTCTTAGAAAATTTCTAATGTATGCATCTTTCATTACGGACATCAGCTGCACCATGAACTTTAAGAAGGCTGATAAGTTTTTTGAAACCTAAATCATAGCTTAATCTAATCCTTCTATGTAATACAAAAATGGTTTTCAAATTGGTTGTTTCCAAAACAGTCTTTTGCATCTTCTATTGAGTATCAACAATTGCTACCAAATCAACTCTTATAGCGCCCCAGAGACCATTTGCATTCCGTTAGTTCCATGGAACCTCAGTTTGATACTCCCCCCCCAACAAGAATAAGCCAGAGGCAAAATGTTTTTTAGCTTTTCTTTCCTCTATTGGTCTTTGGAATAGTGCATGAGCAGTCCTTTGGAGGTACTTTAATATTTCCAACAAAAATTTTCATGTAGTTGTTACTTATAATAGACCAATCACCATACAGAACACTTTGCCACAAACTATAAACTTGTTAGTAATACTGTTCCATCCCTCAGCCCCAAGGGAATATTCACGCCTTCGATGAGGAGCGGAATTTTTTTTTATAGAAGAACACCATTTATAGGAGATTCTACTGGTGCTATATGTGTTGCAAGGTTATTTACGCAGGACAATGTATATTATAAGAAGAGATCTAGATCTGATAAAGTACTTCTTATTAGAGTTTTCTCCACAAGCTCATGATACCACCTTGTGGAAGGTCCCAAATAAACAGATCGTTCCTAGCTATTTAAAGCTAGTTAACCGGAAAAATCCTAACTAACTATAATAGAAACTATTATTTTAAATACAACAAGGTATATGCGGAATAATAACATGCCATACAAAAAGAACAATGAATACTAAACTTGAATATATTAATTGCAAATATTCCTAACAGAGGTTGACACACATACACCTCCTCTTCAATAATACCATATAAAAAGGCACTCTTCACATCCATCTGGTACACAATAAACCCCATAAATGACGCATAGGCAAAAAATAACCCGATTGCTTCTACCCTAGCAACAATAGCAAAAACCTCACAAAATCAATTCCTTCTCTTTTTGGGTGAAACCTTGTGCCACTAGTCTTTCCTTGTTTCTAACTACAATTCCCTCGTCATCTTTTCTATGTTTTCTAAAGACCCCCGATTAAGTCCCAATGGCATGCTGCCTTTGGGTAAATCAAGCCAATGGCCAAACCTTCTGCAATTAAAACTGTAGCAATTCCTCCAATGCAATTGCCTAATCGCCCCTTGATCATCCAAAGCTTGAATCACCTTCTTGGGTTCTTTTTGAGAGAGAAAACAGGCAAATAAGCAGTTTTTATTAATCTTTGTGATTTGTTCTTCTCTGCTTGTTAATGTAACTGACCAAAGCATGTTCTTCAGACATCTTGGTCATCCTCCTTGTTTGAGTAGCTGAATTTATGTCTCTAATGATCTGGTTTTTAGGATGATCCTTGTGAATTCTGGTTGTAGGAATAAGACTGACTTCATAGGATTGTTTCCAAGTTGTGTTAGGTCAGCCTCTTCTCCACCACATCTTCACCCATCATATGCACCACTAAAGATACCAGTATCCCACAAATCAGGCATGTAGAGATCATGTTATAAAGATTAGCAATGGGAAATAGCCACATTGATAAGGATTGATCCACTAAGGAATCCACAAGAGATCCAAGAAACATTAACATGAGTGAACATCCTTTAGAATACTGTTTGGTTGTTTTTGTTAAGTGTGTGCTAAACCGCGAATCAGCACTCTTCACATCCATCTGGTACACAATAAACCTCATAAATGATGCATAGGCAAAAAATAACCTGATTAGTTCTATCCTAGCAACAAAAGCAAAAACCTCATCATAATCAATTCCTTCTTTTTGGGTGTAACCTTGTGCCACCAGTCTTTCCTTGTTTCTAACTACAATTCCTCTCTCATCTTTCTTGTTTCTAAAGACCCATTTTGTTCCAATGACATGCTTGCCTTTGGGTAAATCAACCAATGTCCAAACCTTCTGCAATTTAAATTATAGTAATTCCTCTTGCATTGCCTCTATCCACCTTGGATCATCCAAAGCTTGAATCACCTTCTTGGGTTCTTTTTGAGAGAGAAAACAGGCAAATAAGCAGTTTTTATTAATCTTTGTGATTTGTTCTTCTCTGCTTGTTAATGTAACTGACCAAAGCATGTTCTTCAGACATCTTGGTCATCCTCCTTATTTGAGTAGCTGAATTTATGTCTCCAATGATCTGGTTTTTAGGATGATCCTTGTGAATTCTGGTTGTAGGAATAAGACTGACATTCATGGTTGTTTCCAAGTTGTTAAGGTCAGCCTCTTCACCCGCATCTTCATCATCATATGCATCACTAAAGATACCAGTATCTAACAAATCAGGCATGAGAGGATCAGTAGAAAGATCAGCACTGGGAAGAGTAACAGCATTGACAAGGATTGATCCACTAAGATTATCACAAGAGGATCCAAGAACATTAACATGAGTGAACATCCTGTAGATACTGTTGCCATTAGCATCCTTATCTTGTCCAAACACACTTTCAAACTCATTCCTTTAGGCTCTTTCTCTTCCTGGATCCATAGTAGTAAAAGAAGAACTAACAGTATTAATTGATGAACTAACAGTATTAAGTCTGTTAGTACTGTTAGTGTTAGTAGCCTCCTCTTGACCACTTTTGTCATCTTCTTTTGCTGGATCCAGAACTCCATTCTTCTTACCATCATCATTAGCAACTGCATCCTCTGAGCTCTGTGGACTATCATAAAGTAATGGTAGCAGAATATATTCCTTAATACATGCATTCCTATTAATTTTATTCCCTGCAGTAACTGGCTCATTATTCATAGAGTTTGTTAGTAAATCAATATCAAAAAGCCAATCTGGTCCACTCCCTGCAACATTAGGTTTGTTTTCAAGAAAGGTTATGTGCAGGTTCTCCTCTACTTTCCTAGTTCTAGTGTTAAATACCCTAAAAGCCTTGCTATTTATAGAGTATCCAACAAAGAACCCCTCATCAGCCTTCCCATCAAATTTGCCTAGGGGATCTAAGGTATTAAGAATAGTCACAGGACACCCAAAAGGTCTCATAAAACTTATACTAGGTGGTCTACCATGTAATAGTTCATAAGGTGTCTTGTTGTGAGGCTTGGTCACTAAAACCCTATTCTGAACATAACAAGCAGTACTAACTGCTTCAGCCCAAAATGTAGTAGGTAATAATGAATCTGCTAGCATAGTCCTAGCTGCCTCTATTAGTGTCCTATTCTTTCTTTCAGCAACTCCATTTTGTTGTGGAGTTCTGGCAACACTAAACTCCCTCTTAATCCCTTTCATCCCACAGAACTGATTCATGTCATTATTTTTAAACTCAGTTCCATTGTCACATCTGATGATTTTAACCTTATGATTTATTTGGTTTTCTATGCCAGTAATAAAAGTTTTAAGGATCCCACTAGTCTCATCCTTAGTGGCCAAAAAGAAAACCCAACTAAACCTACTATAGTCATCAGTGACAACAAGGCAATATGTCTTGTGATTGATACTCCTTACAGATGTTGGCCCAAATAAGTCCATATGCAACATTTGTAAGGGTTGGCTGATAGAGCTCACAAGCTTGGTCTTACAAGAGGCTTTGTGTTGCTTTCCCTTCTGACAAGCAACACAAGTATGGTCATTTTCAAAAAGCTTTGAAGGCAAACCTCTAACAAGGTTTCCCCTCACAAGTTTGTTCATAGTTTTAAAGTTTATATGACCAAGCCTCCTATGCCATAAATTAGACTCATCTATTGTAGCCTTTGCAAATAAACAAGTCAAACCTCCTGAAGGAACAACATTCTTTAGATCAAAACTGTACATGTTGTTCTGTCTGGGAACTTTAAGCAAGACTTGACTTTCATCAAGTAGCTTAAAGTCAGGAGATAGAACAAGACATTCAGTCTCAGTGAAAAGAACACTGTTTTTCTTGTCACACATTTGTGAGACAGAGAAAAGGTTAAACTTAAGTTCCTTTACAAAGTATACATCTTCAAAGTATAATTTCCCAGTCCTAATTTTACCTTTTCCAGTAATTTTACCTCCTTTAGGACTTCCTGCAAATGCAACAAATCCACCATCAACCTCTTGATAATCTGTAAGGAAGGACTTGTATCATGTGATACGTCTGGAGCATCCACTATCAAAAATCCCTTGATCCTGTAAAGTATATTATGGATTACCCTGCACTCAAAATAAGAGAATTAGTTTCTCTTGGGGACCCAAGCCATTACTGACTTGAGTCTGCCTTGTAGATCAACATAGTCAAATCTTTTAAGCATGTATGATCCACTGTCTTTAGAGATATGGTCAATAACATTTCTTGTTGGTCTCCAAATCTAGCATGCTGAGGACTTAACAACATTTTCCCCATTTCCCACAGTAGCACTAACTACTGCTTTTGGCCCAGCAGTAGTTACATTGTTAACCCTAGTAGTTTTAACTTTTTCATTAAAATTGTTGGTTTTAGCTGTTGATTTTTGGTTAAAAGCCCTTCTTACTGGTGAATGTGCTTTAAAATAATAATATGTTTTAGGTAATGCATCATTCACTTTTGATTTAGGGGCAACAGTATTAACAGGCCTGACAGTACTAATTAATGTTGCTGTTCTTTGAGAGTTTTGCTTAGCAGCATTAACTGGTACTTGTCCTGACTTTGTTGCAACTGCTGTTGGAACAAAATTCCTTTTAGGATATGGATGAGTCAATTTATTTTGGTGGTTCACCCTCTAAGCATTGTTCCATACTGGTCTAATTTCCCTTTAACCAGTAACCCTTCCCTTATTATTCAACACTAGTTTTTCTACCGTTTTATTGTCATGAAAATCATAGTCTTTGATTAAATGGTTGAAACTCCCACATACAAAACAAGCTTTCTTTATAAGCTCAAAACCATTTCCTAGCTTCTGAGTCATCATCCCATTCCAGTTTCTTCTATTATCCCTAGGACTTTGACTTTCCTAGGATACTCTACTTGCCTATGTGTGTTTTCCTTATTAATAGATTTCACCTTCTCATCAGATTTCACAAAATTGATTTTAGTAAACTTTGGTTTTGTCTAATTAGATTTAGGTCTAAACACACTATCATTATCACTGTCAGTGTCCCAATCTTCAATGATAGGAGCACTAAGCCTAACAGTTTTAGGTTTTTCCAAATTATCCTTACTAGTTTTTGAATCAGTAGTAATAGTTTACTTACTTAGCCTTATAGGACAAAATTATCTAACCCAGCAAAGGAAAGTCCATGTCTTTAGGCATGTAGTTTCCCATGTAGAGAGAGGGAACTGCATGAAACCTTTCACATGTTTTGAATCTATCATTTACTGGACTATCATCCACATCACTTTCTTTACTCTTAAACACACTATTAACCACTTCACTCTTATTCATTTGACTATCATAACCAATCCATCTTTTGGCCTTTAGCAACTTATTTGACTATTTATCAGTTTAGTTAGATTTCTTTGATGATTCTTCAATTTTTCTAGTTTAAGTTTATAAATCACTTTCTCTTATTAAAGCTTCTCAAACTGATTTTTAAGGCTTTGATAGAGAATCTCTTTACTTGGACATCATACTTTAAAAATGCAATATCTTCTTCATAAACAACTTCATTCTTTTCATGAACAACTATCCTAGCTTCTAATGATTCTAATCCTATTTGATAACCTATAATTTCTAGATTAGATTTATTAAGAGCATCACGCTGTTGATCATACTATTTTTGAAGAGTTTCATATGATTTTAAGCAATCTTTAGAGCAAGTATGTACCTCAGAGTCTGAACTTGATGAACTTGATGAACCTTGGGATGTATAGGCCATTAGAGCAAAGTTTGTGATGCCTTCTTCAGCCTGAAAGCTCCAATCATAACCACCTATCCCATCTTGAACAACCAAGGCATTTGCAGGAGTCTCTACTGGTACAATCCTTCTTGGAGCATCTCCATTTCTATTCCCCTGATTCCTTGGTGCCCTGCATTCTCTAGCAAAGTGACCTCTCCTGTGGCAGTTGTAACATTCAACCTTTGTCTTATCAAAGCCAACAGTTTCTTTGCCATTAAAATTCAGATTCCTTCTTGTCTTCTTTAAGAATCTCTTCACCCTCATGGTAAGCATGGCCACCTGCCATTTGAGATCCATCTCTTCAAGATCATCAGTATCAATCTGCTCCAGATCTTCATTGTCCAATTGTGGACTATTAGATTGATTAGCAAAGAAGGAAAACATGGCATCATCAGCATAAGTTGAGGAAGAAGCTTGTCCTTGTGAACTAGTAGTAGTAACATCATGAGCAGTATTAACTGTTTCATTTGTACTGCTAGTGTTTTTTGAAGATACAAAAGCCACATTCTGAGAGTTTGAGCTTGAGCTTGATTGGCCTTTAATCACAGATTCATACACCTTTAAATTAGTATTCAAATCATCCATGCTCAATGTGTCTAGATCAGATTTGTTTCTCATGATTAAAGCAATATTGTTCCAAGCTGATGGTAGACTTCTCAGCAACTTCAAATTTGCATCTTCCTGAGAGATAACTTCACCATGAATTTCCAATTGACTAATGAGTTTCTGAAACATATCATAGGTTTTATCCAGTCTTCAGATCATGATGCAGCAAAATTCTCATATTGCTTCTTCAGAATAGTTTTCTGCATTTTCTTTGATTCTTTGTTGCCTCTAAACCTGGCTTTAACTGCTTCCCATAAGGTCTTTGCATCCTTAATTCCATGAAACTTCAATAGGTGCTCGTCAGGAATGGCCAACATCAGAGTGCTTTTTGCTTTCAATTCATTCTTTCTTGCTAGCTTTTATTCAATAGTTTTAGGAGGAATGGGACCTTCAGTACCAGCACTAGCCGATGCAATTGCAGCACGTGCATCACCATTCACAATAACCTCCCAAAGAGCATAATCAGTGTGAGTAAGAAATTGCTCTATTCTCATGCTCCAGAGATCATAGTCTTCAGTTTTGAGTACTGGAAGTTTTAGTGCAAACACTGTTTAGGTAGTTTCTAATTGTGACTCCATCTTCTCTTTAAATATGAGATCTTGTATAGATGTAGTGTTCTTCTTATTCAAAGTTTCTCAACAAGCTCTGATACCACTTGTTGATCCCTTTTGAATAGATCTTACTTAGCTTGTTAAAGCTTAGTTGTGTTGGATAGATCCAAGACAACTATAATAGAAACTAAGATTGCGAATACTACAAGCTATGCGGAATCTAGCTTGTAACACTAAGAAGAACAATGAAACAGTAAAACAAGATCTTGCTAAACTTTCAATATATTAAACAAAATCAAAGTTATAAAATAACCTTGAAACTAACTATATTTGCTATGAAAACTATATAAAACTTGATATCTAGATCAATGTCGCAGGGTTCCTTTTATACACC
>BQNB010100707.1:3931-24640 GCA_026074375.1 Tanacetum coccineum
TAAAAAGTAAAAACCAAAATCGGATAAAAAGATGAGTCGCCACCACCTTGTTCATTCTCAAAATCACCTACTTGCATCACACCATTTTCATTGTATCCCTGGTCACCACTCCATCATCATGCTTTTTCTTGGTCTCATTCTATTCCTTAAATAATTCGACTGTGTCCTATAAATTGACAACCGAAATTAGAACAAACAAAACATATGGAATTTAAACAAAAAATGGAAATTTGGTACTTGTATTTGGAAGTTAACCTTCGAATTGTCGCCCTTCGATCCTCTTTGTTGTTCGACTTCCAATCATCTTACTCACTGACATAATAAACACCCACAAAGTTTATTTCAAAGCGCTTATTATAACACGAAACTAAAATCAGTTCGGAATAATTAAAAATTTTCTCCGTCTACTCCTATTATGAAATAAGCTGCTTCCTAAACACCTTTAAATAAAGACCAAAAAGAAATAACCCGATAAGAAAATAAGTAGTTCTAATAAGTAACATACCTTTTCACATGGCGTATGAAACTAAGAACATCCTAAAAAAATTAACAGATAATAAAAATGAATAATTTTTCCTAATCCATCAAATTAAAAACCCAAACCCATCAAATTCCAGCTTAATTAAACCTAAATTCCAATATCCACATTTCAATTTAACCTAAAATCGCAAAAAAAAATCCAAATCAATATTCGAAATTAAAAATTTTAAAATTAATGAATGGGGTGGAGAATACATTATAGGCCTATTTCAGATGGTGTTCTTTCCATCTTCATCTTTTGAAACCCAAGTCATCCTGAAGTACACAACAAACTTAATCATGAAACAAAAAGATTCGATGAATCTACAACAAAATTGTTAGAAAAGATGATTTTCAGTATTAATTTAGACATCATACCTGGGATTGTTGCTGCCGGTAATGAATCGATGCTGTAACTTTTTTGATATAAAAACACATTGCTCTTGGTTTTGATACCTCTGATATTTTTTTTGATGAATCATTGGGTTGAGAGATAGACACGTATAGGAGGGAAAAGAGACATGGATTGCAGATGTTTTATGGGAAGTGATAAGGGATTAAAAAATCATTCATTAATTAAACAAATACTATCAAAGTGTGAGTGTTGTGAGTGATAACAATAACACAAAAAAAGAATTTATTGATTAAAAAACTACTCCCCTCTAACCCTCTAGTAAACGTAATATTTTAAGAATTTAACACTGTTGAAAACAATAAAATAAGGGGTTAGTGTAGTTGTTCTGAGAAGGGGGGACATCTTGGGTAATGTATATATTTATATAATATAGAATTTGTTTCTTTAATTGTTGAAGAATGATGCCACTGGGCCCCATGTAGGATTAATCAGATGTATGTGTGGCCGCACCTAAAAGCCATCTAGAAATGTCTCGATGATTTTTGGTAATCTTGATTAATTACATATACGAGACACGGAATCGTTAAATAGTGGAATGACTTAGAATCGTTATACAGACGGCCAAAAATATGTGAGCCTATAGGCCACACACATATACACAGAGGATAGGTATATTAATGTAATTAATATATTTATCGTATATTAATTATATTAATATGTTTCACAAAATATTTAAAATGGTCATTAATTATAACGTTAGACGTTATAACTAATTAATAGATGCATATTAACAAGTGAAGGACTTGTTAGTAAGAAAACCAAAACCCGTGGGGTATCGGTTGTGATTGGTCGAACTAAAGGAGTACAAGGGAGGAGAGTGTCGATTTATAAAACTTGAGGAGATGCTTTAGTCTAACTTAGAGAACAAGTTTAAAGACTATATAAACACCCCTTAAGGTCATAAATCACATGACATGTTATCATACTCTAAACCTACGTCACAAAACTAAACCAGTAAACCCTTTATGATGAAAATCCTAATTGCATATTGTATGCATGCAAAATCAAAAGTTAAACTTGGTTGGCTACCTTTTCCTTCTTGTTTGTTTTGTTCGACAGAATATAAACCCTTTAGGGTTCGTACTAGTTTTAATCATAACACCAAACTATAGTTTGTTCATGATGTTTAATTCGTAAAGCAAGCACTGGCATCATAACGTATCTCGGTGACGTGTAGTGTGAGCATTCCATAGAGGTTATCTACTTTGGTAACTTGTTTAGGTTTTGTGTACTTCAAAGAACACATATGTGTGTTCATAAGCTTTCGTTGTTCGCTTACAATTAGCTAAAAGGTGCGCTATTCTTAAACCTATGTTAATTACGTTATTCTATACGTGTTATTTGTCTTCCGTTGTGTACTCGTATTTATTAATGGTTAATAGGTTATAAAATACAACAAAACATAACCACGTATCCAACCTTGTAAGGAGGATAACGGGGTATTAAAAGCAAAACCAGATCACGAGATTCAAGTACAAGCACAAGCCCGATCATGAGATACAATAGTACAACTCAAACTCGAACAAAAATTGTCCAAATCTTGATATCAATGCTATACCCAACAATTCTAAACCAGTATAAACTTAAATTTAAAGGTAAATTACACTGTTAGTCCCCGTAGTCAGCCCCGTTTACCCGTTCAGTTCCCTATTTTGAAAATCGGTGGAAATGGTCTCGAAAGTAGTCATTTTGGTACGTGTTTGGTCCTAGGGGATGAACAGTCATTAAGTCTCTTCGTTAGTGATGGGTATTATGGTAGTTTCACATAAAAAGTGTGTTGTTGCATTGTTGGTCCCTAAGACATGGTTTTTTGGGTACACCAGTACACTTCCCATCACATCACCAATTAATTTTCTTACTATTCACTTCACTTACACCTATCATCCCTATCATTTCATATTTCCACCCAAATACTATTCTTACTCTCGTACAAATCACTCACACAAGCATACCTACATTATTTTATGCGTTCAAACCCTACATGCAATGATGTTAGAGGACCAAATGGGATGGAAGCTCCGCAGAAGAAAGTGGACGGGCACCATCGAGCGACTAATTGAAGATCTCAAATCGGCATATGGTAATGATTTGAAGATCTTTTTCTTAAAGTTTAATTTTTTACAAACATAGTGTTCTTTAGTTGTTTTATGAAGTTAGGTTTTGATTTTGATTTTCACATAATGCACCCAATATGTTTTTGATTCGAATACATCAGGTGGAAAATTTCAAAGGTATCCTGGAAGAATCTATGTCGAGGGTCATGTCGACATATTTGATATGATAAATATCTATCTGTTTAGTGTCATATGCGCTAAACAGGATGGTTCTTCAATTAGGTTATACAGGTGAGTTTGAGCCCCTGTTTTATAATTATCGTAGACGACTGACTAGTCTAGATGAAGGGTTGTATGCTTTGGCATGTGTAGAGGATGTTCGTTGCCTTTCTACCTTTGTTAGAAGTTTTAAGTTGATTAAGGTCTATATAGAACATGGTGTAACGGCTGTAGACTCTTACCGAAGGCCACCGCCACAGGTTAGGGCAACAATAGAAGATATTACTGATGAGCCTGATAGCATTGAACATAGATCTGAGAAGATGTTGTTGTTGACATGACATGATTCTAGTAAACTAACTAAGGAACTTGGTTTTAACTGTGTCACACCTAGGTCTTTTCCCCAACATGATTCTAGTACACCTTGTAAGGATTCTGTTTGTAAGTCCGTTACACCTAGGTGTATGCCTTATTGTATGTTAACCCCTCCTACTTATGAGTCTGTCATCACATATACACAGTTGAGTAGTGTACAAGAGGTTGACACACAAGACCATGTTATCCTAATAATACAGTCACGGTTTAGTAACATAAACCTAAGTTTTGTCTCGTAACAAACAAGTCCTAGTCAGGTTATAAAAGATGTGATGAGGCAATATCATTTAAGGAAACTGAATTGGATAGAGAGGCAGGCTTTGGTAATGTTGCGGGGAGTGGTATAGAAAGTTCTAGGTTAAGTCGTGATGAGTCTTTTAGAGTTGATGACTTGGCATTGAACTTAAATAAACCTGTGGACCTAAATGTTTTCTAAATTAAAACACAGTTTGAGCTTCCTGTGTCTAAGGAACCAGATGTTGGTAGAATTTAGGAACCCATTGTGGTAGAGGTTAGAACTCGGGAACCTATTATGGAAGAGGTTAGAACTCAGGAACCCATTATGAAAGATGTTCTAGTTTAAGATTATGTAAGTTATAGGGAAGATGTTGAACAGGGTAATGGTAAAGAAGATGAATCAACTCCTAGTGATGAAAAGTTCTTCTATGATGATGAAAGGATAGGTACTTCATATGAAAGTCAATATGATGTTCAGTATAGTGAAGATGCGAGTACTGATGATGATGATGATGATCTTTTGGTAGATGAAGAAAATGAAATTGTAGAGTCTGATGTTGATGTGCATTTGTTTGGTATTAGCATGGATGTTCCTTTTGACAACATTGGTGTCACTTATCTAGTTCCAAATGATGTTTTAAAAGGAGAGGATGTGGATGTTATCAATGCAGATGGTTTTGATAGTGACCTTGGAATGACGATGAAAAATATTAAAGGAAGACAAAGTGTAGCTGAAATTTAGCAGAGATAATGGAAAGGTGTTAAAATGCTAGTGGTTAATAGTAGTATTCATTTACATTGGCCAAAAATTTTACAACGCAAAAGAGGCTAAGGACTGAGTCAACTGCTTCCATTGAAAGCAGATGAAATTTGAAGTGTGTATACGAATGACAGTTATTAGGGTAAGAGAAGATGAGATGTGAAAATTGCCTGTAATTTACTACGTCACAAGTACTGGACCAACTGGCCTAAAATCGTGGAATGAAGTTGGGTAGTGATTCAGCTGGCCCAAGTATAGGAGTAAAAAAGAAAATGCATTGTACCATGATGTAGTCAGCATGGTTTTCAGTATAAAGTGCAATGATAAAGGGGATCTGCTATACAATGATTTGAGCAGTTTGTTTTAACTTTAGGAAATGGCTAAGAGTTCATTTTTTTGTCGTGTAAGTGTTGTGCTATGTGAATTTATGGGTAAGTGAGTTAATTATGTGCCATGAATATCATTTTAAGGTGTATGGGCATCTCTTTTGAGTTAGTGATTGAGTTTGTGTTGTTAAGTATTCCATTCGTTCACGTGTGGTGATAATGGATATGAAAGACGTGTGCATGCATTGCTACGTTCAATACTTGGTTTTTAAGGATTAGCGTTTATAGGAAGTGTGTAGTATGGGAAAGGATTAAGTGTTTGGAAATATGGAAGTTGGTAGTAAACCTTTCATTATAGGAAAGTGAATTTGGAAATGAAAGTTATTTTATAGAAAGTAGTTTATATGCAAAATGGACTTACAAATTAGCTTAGGTTATTATAAAATCTTAAGGTATTGAAGGTAATTAATTAACTTATAAATGATTAAAAAAAATATTATTTTTTTTTATACATGATAGTAAATAGTATTTTAGAAAATAAAAGGAAAAAGAAAAAAAGAAAAAAAAGAATAAAGCCTTTCCTAAGTAGGACTCTAATTAATGGGAAAACACTGTAATTTTTAGTATAAATTAGTATTTTTAATTGGTAATTATCTAGAATCCTTTTCCCCACAATATAAATACCATACTCACAACCCCCATATATTTGTAAACCGATCGAACTCGACTGGGCAGAGAGAAAAAAAAATATTTTATTTATTCAAGGGATCAAGTAGGTGATTTGTTGGTTCAAAGAATCAAGGTATAGTATGTTTTAATTAAGGCTTTATGATTAATTAGTTATCAGTAGTATCATGTATTAATTATTCATGTAGATAAATAGGTTATAAATCTGTAATTAATGATATAATAAACATGTTATGATGATTAGGGTTTAATAAGAAGTTTATGAGTGTAATTGGTTAGGTTTAATTCGCGTTAAAACTTGAATTAAGGTTTGGCAGAATTTAGGGCTTTGTTGTTTTGATGATATCTAGGTAATAAATTCATGAATTGGTATGTTTCTTAAGCCTAGGTTGTAGATCAGAGAGTCTAGTTTCCAGAACATCTGGCCTCGAAAGTTTTTAAGGTCGAGAAGTCATTCAAATGTTGGTTACAAGAAAAGTTGTCAAAGCAGTAAATTCGGGTTAGATTTAAGTCAGGTTACGGGGTGTAAAACCCCCACTTAAAATTTAAATTAAGATTAGCCAATCTATAGGAGTTTATTTCTATGTGTCTTTTAAAAATCCCCAAAAGGATAGCTTTTGATTTGGAGTCTAAGTATGGTTTTTAGGTCTAAACTTTTTAGTGTTCGTTCAGATCCGAAACTGAGTAGTTAAAAGTTTGATTTTATTTGGGGCACTTAAGAAGGGAAATAAATTAATGGAAAAATCAAGGAGATAGTAAACTCATGATATTGAACCGGTGATTTTTGGTAAAATTTATAAAGGTCAGTAGGTGTGGTTTATAAAATGGTAAAGTGACACTAAAATTATGCGTTTTCGGGTAAATTGTTAAACATTGAAAAAGTGTGTAAACGAATTGGTAAATGTTAGGCATGGTGTTGAGGTGACCCATGAGGGTAAATAAACACCTTAGACATCCATCATATGATTGTTACATGGGCATAAGATTTTGTTCTAGTCGCGTTAACATGGTTTGTTGATTTTATAGTTTTAGTTGCAAGGGAGTTTGGAAATTGCTTAAGCATCAGGTGAGTTTCATAGCCCTTTTTTCTTATGTTTTCTTAGGGTGAAAATGATGTTATGAGTTAAATGTTTTAGTTACTGTGATAATGTTTTTCAAATGAGGCATGGGCTATACGAGACTATTGTATGTTATGTGCTACTTGTTAATATAATATGGATTGTTGTGCTTGAGCGTGACCGTCTTAAGGCATTGATGGATTGTTAGAAGTGAGCATGATCGTCTCATTGTTGTGGATTGTTAATAGTGAGCGTGATCGTCTCATTGTTGTGGCTGTTATATCGTGAGTATTGTGATCGTCTCATTGTTATGGATTGTTAATTTTGAGCATGTTCATCTCATTGTTGTGGATTGTTAATAGTGAGCATGATCGTCTCATTGTTGTGGATAGGGATATGTTTATGATGTTTGAGCGTAAAGCCATTCATTGTGGGTTGATGTGGATTGCATGTTAGCTTGTCATCGAAAGATTTGTTGGTATGTTCTGCTATGCTATGTTTTATTTATCACAGTGATTTCAAAGTGAGTTATTGGCGTGTCTTAAACTATGAGTCTCACTAACATTATGTTGTCGTTTACGGCATCATTGTCACCAGGTTGTGCATGGGTTAAGATAGAGGGAATGGCTAGGTAGAGACCTTGGAGGTCATGGAGTTTATGCTTTTATGTCCTTGAATTAGCATGTTTGAATTATGGATAATTGTTGCATGTCTTTCTATTGGCGAGAACTTTCGTTTCATCAATAAAGACGCCTTTTGGATTTGGATTAGTTTTATGGGTATTGTTATGACACTTTGTGTCTATACTTTGCTTATTTATTGCATGTAGAATTCTCTATATAGACGCCTAAGGCCAAGTGTAATTTTGTCACCTTATCGACCACTGTCAATGCTGCCGATAGAACGTCTAGTTGATTTGTCTCTACAATAAAGAGGTGAGGGGGGAGGGGTCTTTGTATCGTGCATTCTTTTCTAGTTTCTCAATAAACAAACGTTGAGAACATTCGTGTGTATCATTACTTTCTGTCGACATTGGTGTGTTACGTGTTCTTCACAAGTCAAATTCCGCATTCTAGTTTCCAGGTTGTTGGTTGATATTCCAACAAGTGGTATCAAGAGCCAGGTTCGGGTCTCGGTGGAAGCTAGGTCGACGTGTCTTGAAGGTTGCTTGCTGATCAGTTCAAGACAGCAAGGTATACTTGGTGATCGAATTTGAGCAGCGGGTTTTCTTGTTCAAGGTCTCGACATCAAGGGAGGATAGGATGGATGTGAAGGCTTCGGTTGCCGTTGATGGTGTTGGTGTTGCAGAATGCTTTGATGATGTGATTCCGGAGACAGAGGTTAGGGAGCCAAGTGTGTCCACTATATTGATGAATTTTGAGAGCAAGTTTGATCCTTATAGTTCAATGAGCACGCCTTTATATCAGACGGCTACGTTTAAACAGCCTTCAGCAACTGAAAATGGCCCTTATGATTACACTAGGAGTGGCAATCCCACACGTGATATGCTGGAAAGTCTTTTGGCAAAGCTTGACAAAGCAGATCGAGCATTTTGCTTTACCAGTGGAATGGCCGCGTTAGCTGCAGTTAGTCATCTAGTTGGAACTGGTGATGAAATTGTTGCTGGAGAGGACATATACGGTGGATCTGATCGACTGCTGTCACAAGTCGTACCAAGAACAGGAGCCATCGTTACGCGAGTGGACACGACTAATTTAGATGAAGTTGCTGCTGCAATTGGCCCACAAACTAAGCTAGTGTGGTTGGAGAGTCCAACTAATCCCCGAATACAGATTTCTGATATTCGTAAAATAGCTAAGATTGCGCATGCAAATGATGCTCTTGTGTTGGTGGATAATAGTATCATGTCTCCTGTATAATCTCGACCCTTGGAACTTGGGGCAGACATTGTGATGCACTCAGCTACAAAGTTCATTGCTGGACACAGTGATGTCATGGCTGGAGTGCTTGCAGTAAAAGGTGAAAGGCTGGCAAAAGAATTGTATTTTCTACAAAATGCAGAAGGTTCCGGGCTTGCACCTTTTGATTGTTGGATCTGTTTACGCGGAATTAAGACAATGGCTTTACGTGTCGAGAAGCAACAGGATAGTGCACAGAAAATGTAGTCGACTAAAGGGGTGTGTGTGTCTAGGCGTATGGTTCTTTGTAAACGCCTAAAGTGATGGTTAGTGTAGCCCCAAGGATCTTTGATCCCTGTTAGATTGTAACCGTTCTAGAATTGATCATCTAGAATTGGGGCTTGGAGGAAACGTATGAATAATAAAACCTTGTTAAACATCATTGTTTCTATTGTTATTATTCCGCTACATATTGTTAATCTTTGATGTTTATAATCCTTGATGAGATCTAACCCATCTCGAGCTTAAACGATCTTAGAGTCTATCTGATTATTTTTAGATTCCACAATTGGTATCAGAGCTCAAGTGTCGTGCATTCTTTTCTAGTTTCTCAATAAACAAACGTTCTAATTATAAAAACCCTTTGGAAGTATTGTGTTGGTGTTTGTAGAAAATTGTGTATAAAATGATCTTTGTAAATAGATTTTTATTTTATTATAAAAAGCAGGTTTAAAGTGATTCATAGTGGTAAGGTACGATACACTATTAGATAACAATCTCTAGATTTTTTTTAGGACAACCAGAATGAATTTTATAAAGATTACATTTAAAACAATTTTATTTATTCTTTAAAATGATTTTTATACTTAAAGTAACTTCTTTATTTTAAATTGATTTTTATAAAAACATTATTTAATTTGGTCGTTCGAGTAAAGTCGATAATTGGTACAAGAATTTTCGTCTTTGGTATTGATTTTTTTTCTATGTGTTCATTTGTCGTGGTATGCTTGTTGGTTTTCTTTCGTTGCGTTTTCACTCGGTGCATATACGTATCCTTTCTTTCAAAGGATTCTCTTGTCATTTGATCCACGTCTACTTGCATATGTGGAATCTCCTATATGCATTCTAGCCTTTGACTCGATATTCCTTTGTTATCCTATTCGATTGTTGTAACCCTTGGAATTCGTTAATATCGTTGAATCGTGGAAGCTTTGATGTGATTGTGGGAATAGACTAGTTGTCCAAGAGGAAGTTTGTGATAATATGTCATGAGAAGGTGGTTGAAATACCGTTGGAAGTTAGTAGGAAACTTAGGGTTCAAGGGGAACGTACTTTAGGAGCTGCTAAAGCATTAATGAACGCGAAGGTAGATAAACCGAAATTGGGTGATATTTCTGTTGTGAGGGATTTTGTTGATGTGTTCCCAGAAGATTTTTTAGGATTACCACCACAACGACAGGTTGAGTTCCGCATAGATTTGGTTCATGGAGCAATGTCAGTTGCGATGTCTCCATATCGTCTAACACCCTTGGAAATGCAAGAATTGTCTGAACAACTTCGAGAGTTGCAAGACAAGGGGTCATTTTCCGTGAGGAGCACCAGTGTCGTTTGTTAAGAAGATAAGCATGGAGTTTATTTGAAGTTAGTGTTGGAATTACTGAGGAAGGAGAAGTTGTATGCTAAGTTTACTAAGAGTGAAGCAGTGAAGAATTGGGAAGTACCTACGACACCATCCGAGATATGATTATTCTTAGGATTGGCAGGTTACCTACCTACATTTCATCGCAAACTTTTCTAAGATTGTTAAACCCATTACTTCCCTAATTGAGAAGAATCAAAAGTATGATTGGGGCGAAAAAAGGCTTTCCAGACTTTAAAGAATGATTTTTGTGACGCTTCGATAAATCGAATGCAGTGGTTGATGCGTTGAGTAGAAAGGGAGAGTGAAACTAAGACGAGTAAGAGCAATGTCCACGACTATCCAGTCAAGTGTTAAGAACAAGATATTGGCTACTTCAAGTGAGACATCCAAGGTCGAGAACGCGCCAGCAGAAATGCTGCGTGACCTAGACCAACAAATGGAAAAGAGGGCAGATGATGGTTAGTACTTTATGGATTAAATTGTATAGTGAGTATGAGTACGAAATTCGCTACCATCCAGGTAAGGCAAATGTGGTAACTGATGCGTTAAGTAGGAAGGAACAAGTGAAACCTAGACGTGTTCGAGCGATGGCTATGACCATTCAGTATGGAGTAAGAGGAATGATACTGACAGCCCAAAGTGAGGCGTTCAAGTAAGAGAATGTACTCATAGAAATACTACATGGTTTAGAACAACAGATGGAAAGAAAAGGAGACGAGAGTTTGTACTTTATGGATCAAATTTGGGTTCTATTGGTAGGAAGTGTAATGGTTGAGGCCCATTCATCAAGGTACTTGGTACATCCGGGAGCGGATAAGACGTACTATAACCTTGGAGACATGTATTGGTAGCCACGTGTAGAAAAGGATATTGCTACCTATGTTAGCAATTGTCGGATTTGTTTAAAGGGTGAAGGCTGCAATGTCAAAGACTTTTGGCTTGCTACAAAAGCCTGAGATACTTGAGTGAAAATGAGATAGAATCACCATGAATTTTATTACTAAGTTTCCAAGGTCAAAGTAGTGAGTATGATTTGATTTGGGTGATGGTCGATAGACTGACCAAGTTAGCTCATTTTCTAGCGATACAAGAAAATTTTAAGATGTGAAATTGGCAAGGATTTATATTGATGAGATAATAGCAAGGAATGAAATTCTAGTGACGATTAACTCAGATTGAGATGGACGATTTACCTCGTGCTTTTGGCAGACGCTGCAGAAAGTGTTAGAGATGCGATTGGATTTTAGTACTGCTTAGCATCCTCAAGCGGATAGACAAAAGTGGAAGCATGATTCAGACTTTGGAAGATATAATGAGGGCATGTGTTATGGATTTTGGTGGTAGTTATCAATTGAGCATTCGGTGTGCTCCGTTTGAAGCTTTTTATGGAAGGAAATGTAGGTCGCCTGTTCTATGGGCAAAGATTAGAGAGAGTAGTTTGATTGGACCTGAATTGGTTCAAGAAACGACTGATAAAGTGGTGTTGATAAAAGAGAAGCTCAAAGAGGCGAGAGACCGTCAAAAAAGCTATGCTGATAATAGGCGCAAACCGTTAGCGTTTGAGGTAGGAGATCGGGTTATGCTAAAAGTGTCGCCTTGGAAAGGTGTAATTTGCTTTGGGAAAAAGGGTAAGTTAGCACCGAGGTATGTAGGGCCATTTGAGATTCTTGAAAGAATCGGACCTGTAGCTTATCGATTGAGATTGCCTGAGGAATCGAGTGGATTACATGATACGTTTCATGTGTTAAACCTAAAGAAGTGTTTGGCGGATGCTAGTTTGCATGTGCCATTGGACGAGATTAAGGTTGACAAAACTCTTCGTTTTGTTGAGGAACCTGTAGAGATAATAGACCGTGAAGATAATATTTTAAAGCGTAGTAGAATTTTGCTTGTGAAAGTTCATTGGAATTCAAAGCGTGGTCTCGAGTTCACTTGGGAGCGCGAAGACCATATGAAGTCTAAGTATCCTTAGTTATTTGTTGATCATACTATTGAATCGGCAAGTTAAATCTCGGGACGAGATTTCCTTAAGGAGGGGATAATGTGACAACCGTGATTTGAGCAGGTTAGTTTAAACCTTTAGAAATGGTTAAGAGTTCATTTTTATGTGTGTAAGTGTTGTGCTATGTGAATTTATGTGGGCTAAGTGAGTTAATTATGTGCTTGATATCATTTTGAGGTGTATGGGCATCTCATTTTGAGTGTGTTTGAGTTTGGTGTTAAGTATTCCATTCGTTCATGTGTGGTGATAATGGATATGAAAGACGTGTGCATGCATTGAAATATGGAAGTTAGCACCTGGTTTTAAGGATTAAGCGTTTATAGGAAGTGTGTGATATGGGAAAGTAATAATGTGGTTGAAATATGGAAGTTTGTAGTAAACTTTCCATATATAGAAAGTGAATTTTGAAATGAAAAGTTATTTTTAGAAAGTAGTTTATAAGCAAAATGGTTTACCAAATTAGCTTAGGTTTTTATAAAAACTTAAGGTATTGAAGGTAATTAATTAACTAATAAAAGATAAAAAAAATATTTTTTTATACATGAATAGTAAATACGAATTTTAGAAAAAAAGAAAAAGAAAAAAAAAGAATAATGCCCAATCTTAGTAGGACTCTAATTAAGGGAAAAACTAATTTTAGTATAATTAGGATTCTAATTTGGTAATTATCTGGATAATTTTCCCCACACTATAAATACAAACTCATAACCCCCATATTTTTTTTAACCTATCGAACTCAAGGGTAAAGAGAAAAAAAAAATTATTTATTCAAGATCAAGCTAGGTGATTTGTTGTTCAAGAATAAAGGTTTAGGTATGTTTCAATTAAGCTTTTGTTAATTAGTTATCATTAAATCATGTAATAATTATTATGATGGATAATTAGGGTTTCATAACATCTGTAATTAATGATATAATAAACATGTTATAATGATTAGGGTTTAATTAGAAGCTTATGGGTGTAATTGGTTAGGTTTAATTCGCGTTAAAACTTGAATTAGGGTTTGGCAGAATTTAGGGCTGTGTTGTTTTGATGATATCTAGGTGATAAAGGCATGAATTGATATGATTCCGGTGCCTATGATGTAGCTCAGAGAGTCTAGTTTCCAGAACATCCGGCCTCGAAAGTTTTTAAGGTCGGGAAGTCATTCAAATGTTGGTTACAAGAAAGGTTGTCAAAGCAGTAAATTCGGGTCAGATTTAGGTCAGATTACGAGGTGTAAAACCCCCACTTAAAATTTGAATTAGGATTAGCCAATCTACAGGAGTTTAGTTCTATGTGTCTATTAAAAATCCCCCAAAGGAGAGCTTCTGATTTGGAGTCTAAGTATGGTTTTTAGGTCCAAACTTTTTAGTGTTCGTACAGATCCGAAACTGAGTAGTTAAAAGTTTGATTTTATTTGGGGCACTTAAGAGGGGATATAAATTAGTGGAAAAATCATGGAGATAGTAAACTCATAATATTGAATGCGTGATTTTTGGTAAAATTTATAAAGGTCAGTAGGTGTGGTTTAGAAAATGGTATAGTGACACTAAAATTCTGCATTTTCGGGTAAATTGTTGAACATTGAAAAAGTGTGTAAACGAATTGGTAAATGTTGGGCATGGTGTCGGGGTGACCCATGAGGGTAAATAAACACCTTAGACATCCATCATATGATTGTTACATGGGCATAAGCATTTTGGCTTAGTCGCGTGTAACATGCGTTTGTTTGATTTTATAGTTTTGTGCAAGGAGTTTGGAAATTGCTTAAGCATCAGGTGAGTTTCATAGCCCCTCTTTCTTATGTTTTCTTGGGGTGAAAATGATGCTATGAGTTTAAATGTTTTAGTTATTGTGATAATGTGTTTTAAATAAGGCATGGGCTATGCGAGACTATTGTATGTTATGTGCTACTTGCTAATATGATATGGATTGTTGTGCTTGAGCGTGACCATCTCAAGGCATTGATGGATTGTTAGAAGTGAGCGTGATCGTCTCATTGTTGTGGATTGTTAATAATGAGCGTGATCGTCTCATTGTTGTGGATTGTTAATAGTGAGTGTGATCGTCTCATTGTTGTGGATTGTTAATAGTGAGCGTGATCGTCTCATTGTTGTGGATAGGGATATGTTTGTGATGTTTGAGCGTGAGCGTCTCAATGTGGGTTGATGTGATTGCATGTTAGCTTGTATGATAGTTCGTTGTATGTTCTGCTATGCTATGTTTTATTTATCACAGTGATTTCAAAGCGAGTTATTGGCGTGTCTTAAACCTATGACTCTCACCAACATTATGTTGACGTTTAAGCATCATTTTCAGGTGAGCATCATGGGGATAAGATAGAGAGAAGTGGCTAGAGAGAGACCATAGGATGTCATGGTGTTTATTGCTTTTATGTCTTGAAAATTGCATTATTTGAATTATGGATACATGTTGCATGTCTTTCTATTGGCGAGAACTTTCGTTTCATCAATAAAGACGCCTTTTGGATTTAGATTAGTTTTATGGGTATTGTTATTTCACTTTGTGTCTATACTTTGCTTATTTATTGCATGTAGAATTCTCTTTATAGACGCCATTGTGTTGTGATGATATCCATGATGTTACGCCTCGCGTTTCCGCCTTGGCGGGGTGTGACACTAATCTCGCCTTGTTCTTTAGTACCCCGCCAAATTCATCTGTCTTGACCTTATAAATCTATTTAAGTTTGATCAATAACACTTTATCTGGACACGACACCAATTCCCAAACTTGTAGCCTTTCAAATTCGTGAATTTCTTCTTGCATTGCATCGATCCATGACGGTTCGGTCATTGCTTTTTTGAAGTTCTTTGGTTCTAAAGAAGTTAGGAAGGCATCAAAGAAACACCTTTCTCGTAGAAACAGATAGAGAAGAATCGCCGATCACGTTTGCTATAGGATGATCCTTAGTCCATTTACCAAGGTGTTCAAATGGAGTGTGGGTTTGTCTCACATTTGATGATGATCCTTGAGGAGTTGATTCTTCATGAGGAGATTCATTAAGTGGATCATCACAAAAGATTGGTGTTTTTGGTGATTCTTCAAAACCTTGAGAAATGTTTGGAGATTGTTCTTGTTCTTGTGTTGATGGAGTACTTGATGATGGAGCATTATGGTCAACGGAAGTTGACATAGGAGAATCGGCTAAATCCACAGCTCTCGGAGTAGCAGCTTCTTAAACTAGAGGAATAGCAATTGCTGGAGAAGTGAAGTATTCATCGAACATAGGTTGAAACAAGTAATCCCAATCATCTCTTTTTGGTGGAATGCAAGGTTGTTGAGAAACAGGGTTCAGAACGAGTCCTAAACTGGATGTTGCAGGAGTCATACATTTAAGCCCGAGTCCTAAACTGAATTGTTTAGAAGCCATTGCTGTGAGCTCATCAAATGTCACATGAATTGTTTTAATAATTTTCTGGGTTCTTTTGTTGTAGATTCTGATCGCTTTCTTTGCGGGCGCGTAACCAACGAAAATACCAACGTCATCTTTTGCATCTAATTTACTCAGGTCGTCATTGTCATTGGTAGGATAACAGAGTGTACCAAAGACATGAAAGAATGATAAATCCGGTTTCTTATCTTGCATAAGCTCATATGAAGTTTTGTTGTATCGACGGCGGATTATTGAACGGTTTTGGGTGTAACTGGCCGTGTTGATTGCTTCGGCCCATAAAAATAATGGAGCTTTAGAAAATATTAACATTGTACGAGCAACTTCTATAAGAGTTTGGTTTCGTCTTTCGACAACGCCGTTCTGCTGAGGAGTGCGAGCAACAGATGTTTGATGCGAGATGCCAACATTTTCATAAAATTTACGAAGTGTTTGATTGACAAATTCAGTTCCATTATTTGTTCGAACATTACAGACGGTGGCATTCAAACAAACTTGAATATTTTTTATGCATTTAATGATGGCCTTAGGAGCTTCATCTTTTGTCCTCAAAAATCTGACCCAAGTAAATCTTGAGTAATCGTCAACAATCACTAAGATGTACCTTTTCCCGTTAATACTTGCCACATGCATTGGGACACACAAATCCATATGCAAAAGATATAGCTTCTCCTGGTTAGTGTCGTGAGCTTTGGGTTGATGGAAGGATTTCTTGCTTTTTCCTAACGCACATGCAGAACACAAATGATCTTTCTGAAATTTAAGTCTTGGAATGCTTCGTGCAAGACCGTTTTTAGCTAGTTTATTAATAGTACCGAAGTTAAGATGTGATAACTGACGGTGTCATAACCAGCTCTTAGTCTTTGACGCTTTGGATAGAAGACAGATCAGAGATGTTCTAAGCATGTCATCAAGAGAGATTGTGTACTTGTGTCGCGTGATCCGGAAAGTAAATCAACACCTTCTAAATTACGAATAAAGCAAGTGTTTTTCTGAAATGCGACTTCAAGATCCCCGTCACAAAATTGACCAACAGAAAATAAGTTATGTCCAAGCCCCTCGACGTAGTATACCCTTGAGATAGTAACATTTCCCAGCTGAAAGTCACCATACCCCATAATTCTTGAAATATGGTCGTTCCCGAATCTAACTGTACCCAGAAATTTACTAACAAAGTTCATGAGCTGAGAGTGATTCCTTGTCATGTGTTTCGAACATCCTGAGTCCAAATAACCAGAGAAAAAACTGACAACCTATACAGAACAAGAGAAGAGAGAAGATGGAATATCTGATTAGCATTGGATCCCAGTATTATTGGTTCCGAGTGGTTATCATATCTTAGATTCTACTATCTTTATCGGTTTTTACTCGAACCTATATTTTTTAACCATTTTTTTTAGGAGTTCCATGCTATAGACCTTGTAATCTTTGGTTTTGTGTTTTCAACTGATGGGAAGTGCTTTTCTTAGAAGGCACTACGTTAGCTGAAGTGATCCTAGTTAAAGGGTACGATTTACCAACAATAGTGAAAGTTCTACCTTTTGGTTTCCACTTAAGTCCTACTTCAGTGAATACATGACGACCGTAGGTTTCTAAATATTTTTGTTTTTTTATTTTCCTTATGCAGATTTAGCATGACTATTAACATTTTTTCACAAAATCAAGAAGACGCTTTCATGAACCATCATCAATACATAATATTTCTTCACAATGAAGCACAATTAAGATTATGAATTCCCGCTTTAACTTTGAATACTTACCAATTATCATCACAAATAGTCAACAACACGATTTCTTTTATTAACTTACCTAGGTTTGCTTCTACTTTATTCTTCAAGTTCCTACTTGTGTGTCGCAAGGATCCTATCCATTCTTTGTATGGCCCAATAGCTTTGAATTACACTTACAATAAGAAACACTTCAATCCTGTAGAATCACATAGTGTGTAAATAATCTGATTTTTTTCGATGACTTCTACTTTACTCGTTAAGTGATGCTTGAGGATGTAAAGATATCAACAAACCTAAACTTTATCTGACCTTGTTTTTAGGTGTGACAACAACCTTTTTTTCACTAAGATTAATCACATTAGGTCATGTATCTCAAACATATACAAGTAACTCCTGAATTCGTTAGGCATGCTTACAGGCAAAGTCTAACTCATTATCTAAAGGTTGTTTTGCTTATCGCTTGTTCTGAACTATTCCTCGAAGAAATATCCACTTGTTCCTAGGATGTACTTAAGGTATTCTATGTCATTTCCCTAATTGCAATACCCTAGAGCTAAGTCCAAAATCTAGCTTTACATGCCTGGAACAATAAGTGCTTGACAGTGAATTATGCATCAATATCAACAATCACTTTCCTTTTATTTTTCGTAAATCATTTTTCAATGACGTTATCACAAAAACCTTATCTTGAATTTGAGCTTTTAAATCCTCATTCTTTGCAGATTTTAAGTTCATTTTATCAATTAAAGAGTCACTCTATTCTTTAGAATGAACACGTGTCTTTTTAATTGAGTCAAACTGCTCTTTAGAAACATGTTTAACATGATTAATTTCATTAAAAAGATGCTTGTTTTCCAAAAGCAATTTTGCCACACAATTCACCAGTTCCACATTTTTGGTCTCTATTTCACAATAATCATAATTGACAATCTCTTCCTAGGATTTTTCACTCAATGATTTTATAATATCCTTTAACTTATAAATGGTACTGTCTTTGTCTTGAAGCTGAGCTTTTAAATCATTCTTTTCAAAAAATTCTGGAATTTCAAGAGCATTTTGATTATTACAAGATTCATCTTTTTTGAAAAATTTATTGATTAAGTTGTATTGACGCTTCAAGAGAAATAAAAAGTTTTTCAAGTTGTGAGTACCGTTTCAAAAGATCATTAAACGCATTTTGTGATTTCAAAAGCTCGGTCTCAAGATTACAAGATCCTTTTCTTTTTCCATCCATATTCATAGATTCACCAAGACATAGAATTCATCACAGTTATAAGAACTTCTTGAGACATGATTTGTTGTAAGAGTCGATCATTTTCTAAAAGTAATTCTTTCTTAGCAATTTCCAAACATTGTTTTTCGACTAAAGACTGTTGAACAGCAGCGCCCATTTGGTCAAAAACTGTCTTTACTTCTATTATTTCATTTAGAAGATCTCTATCAAACACATTGAAGATGTCTTTTAAAGATTTTAGAAATGGAATAATTTCATTTATCTTCAAACCCCCATTCACCTTCTGTACGAGCATTAGGTGTAGTCCTTATCTTTACCACATTGTCAAACTTATCAAGGTGGAATTTAAGCTTTTTAAGGCTTTCATTCACCTAGCTTATCTTAGGAAGTTCCTTAGGAGCTTTGATTTTGACAGGTAATGCATCAGAAGGTTTACTGGTAGGATCGGACATACGCAACCAGAAAGCTTGTTCAGCCGCCAATTCTTGTTATGGAATAAAACGTTTCCCGAAATCGATAGTTAGTCTATTTAACTTTTCATAATCAATAGGTTTATGAGAAACGTTTTATTAATAACCTCTGGATCCTTTGCTTTTTCAGACATTTTTGATCGACTCTCTTCTTCCAAAATCAATGTTTCCTCATCATAAATCACAAGCGTAGAAACATGTTTATCAGACATAACAATACCATCATACAAGGTTGGTTTAATCCACTGAGCTTTCTTAAGGTGAAACGGATTTTGATAACCTAGAGCTTGTTTATGTATATTATCATAGAAAGCTTGTGGCTTAGTTAACACGTGCACTGTTTGAGCAGATTGACCCACTTTAAAAAGAATATTATAAAGTTCCTTTATCTTCTTTTCCAAATCAATTTCGTTTTCCATATATTTATCTTCCTTTTCTTTGGATTCATTTTTGAAAACCGTGAATGTTTGTAATAAACATTCCTTTTCTTTGATTTATTTTGAAAGATTTTGCTCAAGTGAGTCAACCTGTTCTTTCAGTGCAAGCTTCTCCCTAATCATATCCTAACATGCTTAACTAATGTTAATATAACAACTTTATCAAGTCTTGAAGGAATTTGAACTTAAAACCCGCGTGTTTACGTTTTAAAAACCTAATATAACCCGTTTTGCTTCCTAGCTTAACAAATCGTTATTTTAAAATTTTGTTACGTTAAACCTTCATATTTTAACTTATTATATTAAGATATAACTTGCAAATATCTTTTGAAATGTTAAAATAAGCTTGCATGGCCATTCGGACTTGTTTTGAAAATATTATCCATGCAAGGGGTATATCTTGTAATTTTCTAAAACTTATAACTAAAGGGACTGAAAATGTCATTTTATTAAAGTTATAACTATAGGGGTCTATTATGTCACTTTCCAAAGTGCAAGGTTTACTTTGTACATCTTTTAAACTAGAAGGACCAAACTCGTAAAAGTGCAAACCCCAAGGGTATATTTTGCCATTTTTCATTCTTAAGGGTCTAAAATGTAACATTTTGAAAAAGTATAAAAACATGTTCAAAACATTACAAGACATAACTTTAATTAACGCTTGTCGTGCTTATCATTTCCAGATATTGATCAAAACGCTTAAAACCGATTATATCGTATCACAATACTAGGGAGCTTCATATTAAGAGCTTTCATCTTGGTATTACGTTCTGACTGAGTTATTGGGTTTACGATCTAAAGTGCCCTAGCTCCTCAAATGTTTACTGAATGACCTCTGAATTATGATGGCCCGAACGGTGATACAATACTCCATAACAATTCAATCAAAGATGATATTTATTATAATGTAAAACTGATTGGTGCTAAACTACACCTGTTATATATAATATATAATAAAATATAAAATATATAGTAAGTATAATCTAAAAACAATCAATGAAACTGAAAAGTAGTATAGAATGTTCCCGGGTCGTTTATCCCCAGCGAGGCTGTGCTTGAGAATCGATACAGTCGGAAAATTGGAGTTTGAATGAGATTAATGATTTGGGAGAGTAGAAAGCTAACTTAATCAATAACAAGCAAAAACGATTGAGAAAAACCTAAAAATGAAAGCTAAATAACTTAAATCCTAAAACGGGCACGAAAAACGAGGGTCAAAAACTTAAACTTTGCAAATTAAACCCTAAAACAAATTTAAAAGCTAAAATAGATTCTAAATGACAAATAACGA
>BQNB010100708.1:0-24640 GCA_026074375.1 Tanacetum coccineum
TTTTCATTTTTTTATTTTTGAATGATATGAAAAGAGGAAATTAAATAAATGGACGTATTTTAGAGGGTGTTTACGTAAAAGGATGTATTCAAACCGTATTTGAGATTTTGGCCATTTTGGTGCGCAGTCAACACATTTTGTGTACCAAAGTACACACTATCGCACCAAATTGAAAATAAATTGTGTTGGAGCACCATATTTAATTTCTAAACCAATGAGATGATGCCACGTAAGATTTGGTGCGCAAAAAATGTATATAGCGCACCATAATATAAATATGATATACCAAGTAGCTTTTGAGCACCATATTTAATTTATAAACCAATGAGATGATGTCACGTCATATTCGGTGCGCAAAAGATCTATATAGCGCACCGTATTTACTAAATGCCAAAAAAAAGATTTTCGAATTACGTTCAGATATTTAAATACGTTTCCTTATCCATTTGAGATTTCATTGAGATTTTCTTATCTATTTGAGACATTTTTTCTATAAATTAAGAAATATAACGAGTTAGTCTTCCACATTTGCAATTAATATGAGTTATTCAAGAGGAAAATTTTCGTTATGTCTTGTAAGAGAAGACCCCACACCAAAAATAACGCACCAAAACATGAAAGCGACAAATCAATTTTCGAATTTAACTCTTATGGAACAAGTGAATTTTTTGGGATATTTCGCATGGTTAAAACTTGGCAGTTACTGTATTTTTTTTATGAAACAAGTGAATGAGATGATAGTGAAAAGGGGAGAGTATATAGGTAAGTGGGGGTATAGGTGATGAAATTATGACTATTAATGATTTGGTGCACAAAATATGAAAATAACGCACCAAAGTGGGCCCTTGCGCACCATCTAGGCTTAATCGGTAAAAGAGTTTGAATTGAGTATGAAATTGAAAACAACTTATGTATTGGGAAGGTATTTGTAATTGATTTTATGAAAATGATTCAAACTTAACCACATTACTTTGGTTTTTTTATTGTGTATATCATTATATATATACTCAAAAGACGTTTAAAACGTCGTCGTTTTTTGAGTGCTTGCTACGGTGCCCAGTTTTTTGGGCTCTCAATCTGGGCCGGCCAATTTGATTTTTTTTTTTAATATGCACTATAAAACATAAAATTGCTCGGCACAAAATAAAAAAAAATTACAAAAGTACTGATTTATTCAGATAAAATAATATTCACGATATGAGGCTAAAAAATTAGACATGAGGCCCAACACATAAGCTCATATTAAAATTTTAAAAAAAACTATTCAACATGAGACCGGAAAAATAAACCCGCACAAAATACAAAAAAAAAACGCATTGCAGCAACGCGCTGACGTCGTTTAAGGCACACGTGATCCCATAATTTTTTTTTTAAAACCTGTATAGCCAAAAAAACAAACTTTTAAACATGATGCCCAACACATAAGCTTATATAAGAAAAAAACAAACTATTAAACATGAGACCGAAAAAATAAACCCGCACAAAATAAAAATAAAAATAAAAAATTAACGCCCCGCAACAACGCGCAGAAAATTAACGCCCCGCAGCAACGCGCGGGTAATCATACTTGTTAAGTTTTATATAGAGATTAAGGTTACGTTTTTCAACCGGCTTATGTATCATCAATTATGCATTTTTTTTAAACATAACTTAAAAGACTATGTTTAGCAAAACCTTATTAAACAATTATCTATTTAAATGGATTAAAATTTTACTTTTACAAGATATGTTATTAGACCAATGCCAACGAACTCTTCAGTTTGTCAACCGACGAACGTCACTTAACTGGCACCACCTCGTCGGTGGTGCGTCGGTTGGAGCTTATTCGGTTTGACAATCACTTCCCAAACCGACGCACAAACCGACACACTCTTGCCAATGATGTTGTGTTACTACCCAAATATACTCTCACAAAATATACATACACACAAAAAACAAATAACACAATTGACACACAAACTTAGGGGTGAGCACAGTTCGAGGACCGGACCGAGGACCGAGGACCGAGTTGGTCCAAAACGCCGTACCGCGGACCGGACCGAAATGGTCCGGTCTGGTCTTCGGTCCGGTCCAGTCTTACAAGGAATAATCGCCGGGTTTTTTTGTAAGTATTAGATTAAGCATATGCCATAATCTTTTTGAAAGTAACAAATAACACTTAATTTTTAGTAAAAAATGATTGTTATAGGCTAGTTTGTGTGTGTTTTTACGCTGTATTACACTTCTATAAGTTCTAGCTAAAAATATGTTTGCCAAATATGTATGGAAGTTAAAGCGCTATTTCTTACGGGATAGGTTATAAAGACCTTTAAAAAAATCATTTGTACCTCTCATGTTTTATTGATTTTTTTTTTATTTTTGTAATTTTGTTTATATTATAAAACTGTGAACGGAAAGTGCGGAAAAAATATAAAGTTTAACAAGTCAAAAATATTAGACTTTCAAAAAGTAAGGAAGAGAAACTGATAAAAAACTGTGTTGTATTATAAATAAAAATACAAAACAGAAAGCTTTGTACTATTTTATACCTCTTCCATAGATCAAGAGAGGTACGAATAAAACTACCCATCTTTCACATCTACTAATACAAGTTCCAACTAGTTTTGTAACATTATAATACTATATTAAAAGCCAGAATTCGTAAATCGTGCCACATTTATATGCTTCGTGGGTCTTGGGCTTCTGACCGGGTCGACCCACCGGCGACATAGCCGGAACCCGTCATTACCCGGTCGTTGGTCCGACTTTTTTTAATTCTTTTCCCGACCCGACCTGACACGGGTTAATAAAATATTATCACCGCCCCATTTTATCTCCATCTGTCTCTCTCTAACATGCCTCTCTCTCTCTCTCTCTCTCTCTCTCTCTAACGCCTGTAGCACCGATCAGGTTTATGGGTTTTGTCATGTTGGAATTTAATGGCTTTCGGAGCTGAGGCAATGGGGGTTTCTTTGATGGTTGCTAACACCGCAAGATCAATTGACCCCATGCATTTAGTTTCAAAATAGGGAAGAAGAATATCAAAGTTTTTTCTTCAATTACATGTAAGTGATTCTTATTGAATCTATAAATAATCTATGATATCAATGATTAATGGTTGTTAATAATTTTTAAATCAGAATATTAGATTTCTGTTTTTTTTGTGTTCGATAATTAGTGCTTGATGTATCAAATAAAAATAGTTTTTGATCTTTTACACTGGAACTAAGCCCGAAAAATGTTGTTTTATTAGGTCAAATGTGGCTGAAAGATAAGTAATTATGCTTTTCGTTTTTGATTGATACTAAACAATGCATTAGAATAAGGGTATACACTTATTCGGAACTGTCCTGTAATCGAAACACGTATTCGTGATCGTTAACTATTGTCATATGCAGGTTGGGCCACCTGCTTTATATGCGTAACCACCGCGTGCAAGAATAATTTGAATCAATGCAATGACTGAATTTTTTTGTTACATCTTGGCAATAAGTTGAAGGATGGCCGAGAGCGAGAATCGCTCGCCTTAGCAACCTCCACAGGCTATGATAATTATTGCAAGTGAAAAAATAACAATCTTAAATGTGGCAGGCAATGATGACTCTGAACGGCTTCGATTAAGATGAGACCCTCCGTATCTTAGCGGGGCGACCTACTATGGTCGCAGCCATGGCGGACGTGTCCTTTTTAATCTATTGTTGGCCTGTTTGAGTGAATCGCCTTCAAGGCTGATATCATCAACTTAAACTCCAAATGCAGCGTACATAGTTTTGGTTGCATTGCTTAATTTAGGGAGTGTTTGAGTATATTTTTTAAGGATGATGTAGAACGTATACGTTTGCAGATGTCCGCTTTTACAATTTGTAATTCAGGTTTGGTTCACTACACAACTTTATTGTGAGACTGGCATGGATTTGAGAATCTTTAACTGAAGGCGTAAACATCTGTGTTTTGGAAGGGTAGACTTTTTAGTTTGCAACCATTGCGGATGTCTACGCTTTTTCCAGATCTGAAGTGCAAAGAATATCTGATGCACTTCGGCCAAAGGCGTACCCATTCGTGTTTTGGTCCTGTCGTAAAACAAAACTTGATGAAAACCTGTCTCGAGATCCCTAAAGCTTGATGAAAACCTGTGTCAAGATCCCTAATGCCCTTTTTTTCTTTGGCCTTTAAATTGCAAGATCAGGTTTAGTTTGGTAGGAAGAAGCTTCAGGAGAGATTAAACATGTGTGTGATTGTAGTTTGGGGGAAACACTAAATGTTTAGGGTTTCTGACCCTGCTGAAGAGAAGGGCCATTGTGGCGGGTTGAGCTAATAAAGCTTGCCACTATGCCTATAATACATTTGTGGTATGCGTGCACCAAAAAGAGGTAGTGATGAATTCGAATAGGTTAGACTAAAGTCATCGAAATCCGTGCATTGAGAGGGCAAACTATTAGCTTTGCAACCATGGCGGATGTCGCCGCTTTTGTCGGCTACCAAGGAATCTGACTGCTTTTGTCGGTTACCAACGAATCTGAGCCTCATGCCGTAAAAAGCTTTCAGGTTCTATTTTGATATTTATAAGTATATAGGTCAAATTGTCACATTTAACTCATACGTGACAGAAGGTCAAACTGATAATAAATCTTAACCTGCATTATCTAGGATCGCTAAGTTTTCAAGTTAAGTAACAGAAGGCCTGGGTATTATTATGAGCAAGCAACCAATGAGACAAATAAGACCAACATAGTTGACCAACAAACCTATAAACCACCGGTTGGTGTAAAGCAATCAAGAGACAAGAAAGATGGTCTCAACAATGGCTCAATTCCATTTACTTACGTGTAGCTTTTTGCATCGTCAGGAGGACAGTGACAGCTAATATTTTTATACCTTCTGTGTCTTTGTAGTTATTGGTTATTGTTGCTGTTTGAAATTAAATGCGTGACTTGAACAGGTGTTTTCCAATTGTTTTTTAGATCGAGTGGAAGAACTGGAATCATTGAATCAGAAGAAGAAGATGTCCCGTGGTCATTGAAGAAAGTTACTCTCGCAACTACATTGTTGTTTTTATCTGATGCTGATGTTTCAACCGGTTCCTTGCTGATATTGACTTTGACCCTACGGTAAATTTACTTATAACTTTACTCTTCATTTATAACCTGACTTATAAGGTCGAACAGATTTGTTTCAATATTGAAATCTGATCACACATCGTCGAGTTTTTGGAGAAATTGTTGCTATCCATTAAGCATTATAATGAACCTCCCATCTTGCACAGCGATTGAGTTGAGCAATCTGCTTCTTGCGTGTTAAAGGATGACGTCATTTGATTTTAATGTATGTTGTATTTATGGATGTATGCTTTTTTGCTTATAAAAAGATAGTTCATCTAAAACCAGTACACATAGTTTCGCACTCACTTTCTGTCTTGCTTTCTCAAAATTACTGTTAAGAAACAATACCAAATGCTGCCTTAGTATACTGTTTTATTTTCCGATGGTTGTTAATTTGTGAAGAGAAACATAGGGACCTGAAGCGCTTTTGAATTTTTTAATGGAATAGTACATCTACGATGGCTAGGCATGTTTTTGTATTTTGGTTAACAAGCTTTATTGGCTTCATTAACCCGATGTTTTGTCTGAATCAGGTAAGCGTAGCGAAAATGGGACTATGACAAAAATACGCATAAAATATATTCAAAGGTATGTGGTTATGAGACATATGTAATCTTCATATTTAGTGTTGCTATAATTAAAGGTATCATATGTTCTTATAAATGGCTAATATATTGAATTGGTTTTCAGGCTACCTTCAATGCACCTGTGGGAGACGAGCTATTGGCTTCAGACGTGAGCAGTATGGCGAAAGGTCAAGTACGGATCAACGGCTAAAGTATCGGATACCTTAAGCTGATTGAGTTAGGTCTCGAAGGTATATGTTCTTGCTAGCATCCGTTTACGTCAAGATAAAGTTACCAAAATGTCATTTTTCTAAAAGTAAGTTTACAAAGAAAAGGAATTTTAACACCCTACAAGGAAAAAGACAATACAAAATTACTCGATGTTAAAATGCCTTAGTATACTACTAACACCCTACAAGGAAAAGGAATTGGATCGAGTTCTTGCTAGAAAACTAGGGTGTTAAAAACTCGGGCCACCATATTGAAAGGTTGGTTATACGCACAACTTCAGATTCAACCGCATGTTCTTGACCGTTTTACCCTATGGGAACTTTAAAAATAAATGTTTTTAGAAATAGTACAATGTGAAATGTGATAGTCAACCACAATAGAGCTGAAATGTTATAGGACAATGAGGGTTTTCATGGTTTTTATGATTTTGGCTCGCTACAACGTCATTTCCATCATATGTTTGTTATAGTTTTGCTCCGGAAAAGGTTATTTTATAAGGTTGTTGGCCTACTCAATTTGTTGCAGAAAAGTTTAGTACTTTTTGTTGGATTTGTTGATTTTTGGTTGAATAGTGGCTTTATAAGCTTTCATGGTTAGTTTAGGATTAGGATGTGCAATTACCTAGGGCCTCTATAGTATGTCAATGGGCCAACAACCTAAAGAATGGTCATCGGATTCTTGCGTTATAAGTCGAGTATCATTGGTTTTTAGTTTTTAGTAGGTTTCAAAATCGCTCAAATGGTTATTTCTTATGTTATTATTATTATTTATACTTTTATAGGATGATCATACCAAGTTTAGTACTTGCCATGAAATTTGTTATGTATGCTATTATATGATGATCATAGCAAAATTTAAGGGGGTGTTTGGGATTGCGATTTTAGGAACAGATTATGTGTTTTCAGAACAATGTTACCGAAAATTAGGTCTTCACCTGTTTCTATAAAATTACGCTTTGTTTTAGATAACGCAAATGATCACATTTTTTAAAGATTTGCTAAACATATAACTCTTTGGATTTGCACTTGCAATAATCAGACATTTGACCTCAAAAAACAATCTCAAATATCATACAAGTAAAGCAGGATAGTGGTATGATTAGCGTTAATATGCGCTTCCTCGGATGGGGTGTTTGGGATTGTGCTTTGAAATGGATTATCTGATCAATGTGTTAAGGAATTAAAGATTGGTCAGAGTGTTTGATAAAACAGAATTGGTTAACAAATGATAAATTAGCCGTTGAACGATTTTGTATAATATAGTATGCTAAAAAATTCAGTGGACCCGTATTCGTAAAATTCCCTATTGCTTCCTCCCACGAAGTCCTTCTCTCCCAATTATTGAAATTGAAAAACAATAAAAGAAATAATGTTATTACCATACTTTCAGGATAGCTTAGTCCTTTGGAAACCATAATTTTTATCTTTGTACCTGAAACCGCTAATTTTATGATTTACAGTAACAAAGAAAGAAATGTAGCAACGTCTATGATTTTATATTAATCACTTTCAGAAATGAAGTGTAAGAAGTTGGCTACATATTTGGCAGCCAACTTATGCAAATTCTATAACTGTAATAGCAATATATTAGTTGCGTTTATTGTAGCCAATTGGTTGTATTTTTAATGTGTTATTACATTTGCAGGTTAAACTTTTGAAAAGACAACTTGAAGATCAAGCAAAAGAACATCAGGAGTGGAAGTAGCTGCAAAGCAGCATCATGAAAATTGCAGATGTGAGTAAACATATGGAGCCACCTTGCGCATCTTTTGATATTTAAACTTACTCTTCTTCCCCATTGTGACTTGCAATTTTCTATTGGTGTGTGATCAGTAATTGTAAATGCAAGTAAGTTGGGCACTGTAACGTACATGTGGACTAAAACATCTAATGTATCGACGTTAAACATTTGCTCATGTGTCTAAAAAGGCATAACGTTAGACACCCCGCGGCGAAGCGCGGGCCGAAATCCTTGTTGTCATTAAAAACAAGAAAATCATGCGTTGAAATGAAACTACATGCCTAAGATTTAAATATAGATAGTGATTAGTAAGCTCAAACAGGCTTCGGGTCCTTATAGTTAATTGATAGGTTTATGGACTACAGCGACTACCAGCGATCTACATTTTTCCCTGTTACAACAGCTTTCTCTCTCCGACGACCTACATGCGACATTTTGCCACTATAAGGCGACCTTCATTTTTTTCTTAAATTTCATTACAAATAAAAACATTACATAATAATGTTAAGTTAATGCATTAACCACTGTCACTTCCAAGAATCATATCCTTACGGAAAACCTTAACTACGTTTCTCTTTGTAATGTTAAGGTAATGCATTGATGGTTTAGGAGAAAAAACTGAAACATTAGCAAGTATCAAAGCAGCTCCTACAGTAATATCATTTCCATAACCACCCTCACCAATGACTTTGTGATGTATTGTTCCAGGTATTGTACCTGAGAGATCTTTCATAGTCACTGTGAGATCGCCAATCACATTCGGAGAACAAGAGTTGACTATTGCAACAACTTGGTCAAGTTTCCTATCTTTTAAAAAATTCTTGATGTCTCCTAAACACCCGCTCACAGTGCCACCATTAGCATTCACAGAGTTAGTGGCGCTAACCCATGACTCACTCTTAAAATCCTCATCCTTACCGACATCCTCAACAACTTTCTTCATATATTCTTGTGTAGACATTACAGCCCCATCCAAACCAAGTAGAATATCCCTTTGTTTAAGCAGATTGGCTGCTTGAACAATACCCGCAGGACTGGGTATTATCCTAAATGGATTTTGGGTTGAGTGTGATGTTTCAACATGTGTGCTACTAGAGGGACGCATAACGGGTGTTAATCGGAGATCGGAATCATCTATATCAAGACTGAGTTCTCATTGATCATTTTCGTTATTGATGTTGGCTGTTTGAACAATACTCGCAGGACCGGGTATTATCCTAACTGGATTTTGGGTTGAGGAGGATGTTTCAACACGTGTGTTACTATAGGGATGCATAACGGGTGTTAATCGGTGATCGGAATCATCTATATCAAGACTGAGTTCCCATTGATCATTTTCGTTATTGAGACTGGAATCTATTTGAGAGAGTTGAATAAGAAGTTGTGTGAGAAAATGAATGATGGTAAATGGGTATTTATAAGAGAATAATAGACGTTGGAATTTAAAACATTACATTTAAAAGTAGCCGTTGAAATTTAAAACATTACATTTAAAACAACAAAAATAAAATAGTTCCTAGATTATTAATCCGACTCGTATTCTGAATCATATTTCACCTCAAATTCCAACATGAATTCCTCATCATCAGCTTGTTTTTGCCTAATTTTCTCCTCCCGTTCTTTTTCATCCATTGCTTCTTCTTCTAATATTTCTCATAAGGCTTCTTCATCAAGATGTAGTTGATGTAACTCTTTCTCATAAAGATATACATCACATATCTCACGGGTTTGGGATGACGAACCACATATATGAGTTTGTGAGCGGTAGTTGTATTTTTCCCGTAGCCAAACTAATTTAGCATTCATTTGTTTTTCTATTTTTGCCGTCTTTCAATACATAGAAAGATTCAACTCATAATCTTTATCAGATTCTTCTTTTAAGAAAGTGTCGATCAAAGCACGACTCTCTTGTGGAATGTCATTACATTTCTCGTATGCTTTTCTAAGATCGTCTTTAGCTGTGCATGCATTGTCCAATTGCAAGGCTAAATCCATAATCGCTTTCTGACGAACCATATCTTCGTCAATTAGTTTTTGAACCAAAGCTTCGACTTCATCGTCGGTATGTGGAACCGAACAAGCCATTTAAAAAAGTTGATGAAAGTGTATATAATTGTGTATAAAATGGTAAAATAAGTGGGTATTTATAGTGTTAAAGTGTTTTAATTTTAAAAGTTAAAAAAGTTTTTTTTATTAATGTGACGTTGGGTGTTACTTTTTCATTTAAAACATGCACACGACAAATTTTTTTTTGAACGGCAACTTTTATTAGACAAAAAAGAAACACTAGCAAGAAGCTAAAAAATTACAAAGAAAGTAAATAAGGGTGTTGCAACCACCTATCCCAACTAAACGCCTTATTACATCTGGCGTGACACCAAAGAAACGAACGAGTAACAATGTCATCAAAGATGATATCTTTCCGAGGGGGTTGGGCTGCAAAAAGAACACTGTTTCGATAGTTCCAAATAGACCACCATGAAACGTAGAAAATACCTTCCAGCATGCATTTAAGAATAGACCCAAGACGAATATCCTTGAACCAAGACAACCATTCCTCGTAAGAGCTTAACGGAGACCACGTCAGATTCCACCATCGACATATAAGTCTGTGAACATCAACAGCCAAAGGGCAAGAAAAAAATAAATGTGAAACCTCTTCAGCAGCATCTTTACAAACCGGGCAAGACTGATCCAAAACTTGAATGTTCCTACGATTTAGATTCAGCCGTGTAGGAAGACGATCCAAGTAAACCCTCCAAGCGAAAACATTAATCTTGATAGGAATAAACTTAACCCAACGAGTAGCAACCGGATCATTAGGAAGAATATATTCATCAAGTAAACATCGAATGTTCTTAACCTGAAAGGACCCATCCCCGTTCAAATTACAAACCCAACGGTCATCAGAGTTCGAGAGAATAGATGTACCAACTAAGTTTTGGAGATGCGCAAGCTGCTGAGCTTCTATACCACCCCTAACTGGACGACGAAAAGAATCCGAAAGCAAACCATGCAGTTTAGTAGCCACAATAACATCACCGCTCATTTCTAAGGAAAATAACCGAGGGAAAAGATCACAGAGAGGAGCGTCACCTATATAATGCATTTTTATATTTTATTGTGCAATATTGTCATCGCTTATATATGTTTCATTTATATTGTGATCATTAATACTCGCAACCCTCAGTGAGTAACTAATATATAATAATATGTAACGAATAACAATCACACAAGCAATTAATAGTCACGAAATGAACGAGATAATCATTAACGTTGAACAAAAACCATTGACTAAAGTCATTCAAATCAAATTACATATAAAAAAAAAATGAAAAACACAAAGTGGGCTATATTGTAATGGGTTTGTTGGACTAGTTGCCGTTTATATATAAAGGTGAGACAAACGAACAATAAGTTGCGCCGCTAGCATTTTTCTAATTTTCACCCATGTAATTTTGGACAATGGTCGTATACACGATCGAAATCCTTTCTCAATCCTCGGCGACGGACGGTCGCACTATGGTGGCGACCGACACCGAAGTCGGTCGACCGACTCAGTCCTCCCACCATAGTGCATAGCCTTATGTACTCGGGTTAGGAATTTTTTTAGAAACGGTCAAAAATAATGCTTTTGTCATATACGAACCCTGGTTTTTTGGTGATTCCGACAAACAAAAGTCTCAACCAATGTACTCTAGAATTAGTGATGCATGATACTACAAAATATCGAGAAAGATTAAATAGACAAAAGAAAGTATCCACATTTTAGAAATTTTGTTATCATGAGAAACGATTCAAAATTGTCAATATGAAACAGCCAAATTGGCTATTTTATAAGGCTAATGATTTGCACACTCTTATTTTTTATTTGCACACTCCAACCTGTGCAATAAGCGGTTGTACATTTGGTATATGCTGCTTTATCACGATGTACAATTGAGTGTGCAAATAAAAAATGAGAGTGTGTCAATCAATTCTCATTTTATAAACCTAGTTGTCCATAACAACATATGATCGATTGCGTTCTATAATGTATAAAATATAAATAGTATATACTACCAATGATATAGTCATATATTAATGAACTACGGAGTATTTTATAATGTCTTTAAAAATCATGTTATTACAAAAATCAGTCACGTGGCTTAAAAAAGTCATTTTAGAAAGAAGTTTCATGTCCTTGTTTATAAACAACTTGCCAATACTTGCGGATGCAAGCATGCCACAAAGAATTCACAGTCTAATGAAATAGAATAAACATATAAATTGACGAAACTTTTCTAAGTCAAGAAGGGTTTAACATATTTAGTAAGATCTTGTTAGTTAAGAGTAATTTTTTGCATGACATTAAGTACCCACTACAAAAATATTGTCTTTTAATGACATTTAGAAAATGTTACTAAAGTTGGAAAAATATCACTAAAAGTAAAAAATGTCAAAAAAGAAATATAATGTGTTACTAAAATTTTTATGTGTTTCTACTACACTTAAGCGTATGTAGAAGTTTAGTATTCTTTCCGTTCTAAAATTATTGTCCACGTGCAAGAAATGCACAATTTTAAAAAAATATTAATTACTACTTTGGTTTCTACGAAAGCAAAAATAAGACAGTTTAACTTTTGAATATTAATTAATGTTTTCTTTTATGTTTGTAAATACCAATAACTAAAAGTAATATGATAAACTTAAACAAATTCAACTATTATTTTTAAAAGTTGACAATTATTTTGGGACAAACCAAAGAGGAAAGATGAACAATAATTTTGAGACGGAGTTAACTTAAAAGCTTATTCATAGTGACACAAAAAGTGTTATGATACATTATTTTCTTTTCAAGACACATTTCATAAAGGTGTCATTAAATCTCAAAATTTTAAGCTTTTACTCACATTTTTTAAAAAGTGTCAATAAAATGATAGAATTAGTGACACTTTTTGTGTCATTAAAACTCTTGTCAGTATAGGTCTATTTTAGCGACCTTTAAAGTGTTATGACTATGATCGAAAAGTGGTTTGTAGCCTAAGGCCGGGGGAAAGTAAAGGACGAAACTTGTCTCTTATAAACACGTCTGTGTTAAAATACAAACTTCATCTGACGCGTTTATAAGTCGGTCTTTTCATGGACTTATGGAAGAAAACTCATTTTCTAATTTTGTATCTTCTCTAATTATACGAGAGATTTATGTCGTCAAAACATCGTATTTGACGGAACGTAAAAATGACATTTTCTTTTATATACTTATTAAAAGTGTATGCCACATTTTACTTTTAGAAAAAAAATATCGTTATTGAGTATCGCCCGGATCCTTGTTCATATAAGTATCGCCCGGATCTCGCGATATCGTCTTAAAAGTGTATAATCTCGGTAACAATATTGTTTTCTCCAAACGTATTTAAAGTAGACTACAGTAAACCAATATCCCAATAAAACAATCGCTCATTCAAAGTTTTACAATCATTAGTAACTTAACGAGGTTTAGAGTCTGTGCTTCGCGGAGAGATATTTGCTTATGCGAGTTAAGAAAAGATTTGTATACATCGATTTAAAAAGATCTCCCTCGCCTCCATTAAACAAGATCTCCCTTCAATCCAAAGAACTCATCTCATCTGTTTATCATGGGTATCGATGATTGACATGTAGTTTCGAGGAAGAAACATGGTTATAGATCTTATGAAGACGACGTGGCTAAGATCTCGATTTCGATTTACGTCTCTAGATTCTCCAGAGACATTTCGGTCAAGGAATCTGTTTCATAGCTTTGTAATAAGTATGGGACATGTTGTTGCTTCTTTCATTCCACTGAAGAATCAAAGGAAGGTAAAAAGATTTGGATTGGCAATTTGTATCAATGTTTTCCAATGTAGGAAAGAGTGTGTTAAATTATGTACGGTAAGGTTGGTCGTTATAATTTACAGCAGGCTAATATGACACGATTTGGCAGACCACCTTAGATGAGCAGGAACATTCTACGTAATTCATAAGAGTGAAGAGTGGTATAGACATTTAGGTGGGTTCAAGGGAGCCTAATGTTAGGGCCAACGAAGCTAGGTAATAAAGAAACCCGAATATTCGTTTTGCTTCTGTGTTTGAAATCGAACCAGCCTAATAATTTTGTCATCTTCTAATAAGAATTCATGAATGCCACACCTGCTATTGCTCTTGAGTGATATTGAGCTTTCAGCCATGATCTCTCTTGTGTTCATTGGGAAAATTAAGATACTAACGCCCTATCAACCTTCTGTCATTCCATAACGATGATGATTTGATGACATAAAGATGCTTTTATCTTGGTTTATACTGGGTCCTGATCCAATCCAAATCTTTGTGCTTCCAAAGAAAAAATTGATTAATCATGCAGGTATGTATTGGAATTGTTATCCGATGAAGCCTTGTTGTGATAAGGGGCTAATATTCCTTTGTGAGCGATATCAACTTGTTTGGATTGCTATAGAAGGACTCCCTATGTGTATAGCTTGGGAACAACAAAGCGCTCCTCCAAAATTGTGTCTCCTGGGGTACTTTTGAGTCCTTCGATTTGGTAGAGGATAGTTCGTTGGCCGTACAGAAAGTCTGTGTGACTACCAAGGTTAGTACTATTAATCATGAAATCTACCAATATCCCATTGTTAACACATGAAATATTAGTTTGTATATGGATTCGAATTAGAGAACTAGAACCAGGTCTCGCTTAACTAGACGATGAAATTTTGGAATCATCTTCCTGATGATGAATTCGTAGGAGACGAAAAAATAATTCAATACTGGGGATGCTAATGATCATGTTTTCAGAGTCTTGCTTCATGAATTAGAATTATCGCACGTTATTAATGTACAGGAACCACCTCAAGATAAATATCAGAAGTCCTTTAGGTATTTACAACATTCCTTAATAAGCAATGAATAATAAAGAGGCGGGACAGGATAGCGATCCTTCTCACCCTCCTGGTTTTCACGCCATGAGGTAAATGTTTGTTAAGTTTAATCCTGCTGTGTAATTTATATAAAAATTTCAGATATCAGTCCCAAATATGAGGGGGATCTCAAAATGTTAGAGGTGTAACCGATACCTTTAAACCCTTAAAACGTGGAGGATCAATATGATTGTTATTGAAAACTTGTTGAAAGTCGGACAAACTATGGGATACAACAATGGCCGGATGCAAGAAAAACTTAGAGGATATGGTAGCCTCTCATGGAATATTACCATGGTCCTTTTAAATATGTTAGTCTTTAAAACATTCAAGGTCTTGGCCAATCAGCCAAGAAACATGATTCCGGGAGTATAAAACACTAAGAATAAGATTAACTTAGTTGCTATCAGAAACAAAGTTGGAGAGCATTAATCTTTTTTCTATCAAAGAGTTTATGGGTAATCTTTTTCGACTTTTCTTTTTAGTTCCTCTGTTGTCCTTTCAGGAGGAATTCTATGTGTGTGGGATCCTAATAGCTTTGTTAAAGATAATGCCACCATTTCTGATTATTTTGTGGCGGTTCGTGGTACTTGGCTTTCTACTGCTACTAAGGTTATGTTTGTTTCTATTTATGCTCCACAAGATATCTCTGAGAAGAAATCTCTTGCGGAATATAATACACCACATTATTTGATACATGGGATAGAGAATTGCATATTTTTAGGCGATTTCACAATGAAGTTAGATCAAATACAAGAAAGGTTTTGGACGATTTTAATGAAATTGGCCGCCAAAGCTTTTAATCACCTTCATACTAGACTGTTGGGCTTATTGATCTGCCCGCTTTGAAGGATAATCGTTTAACTTGGGCTATCAAATCGGCCAAGAAAATGAGTAAATTGGATAGGTTTTTAATTTCTGAAGGTTTAATTCTGAAATTTCCTTCTCTGTCAGCTATTTGTCTTGACAGGCATCTTTCCGATCACAGACCCATCATTATGCGCGAAGTTGTTACTGATTATGGGCCATCCCCTTTCTGTCCTATCAATCTTGGTTTCACAGAAAGGTTTGATAAACTCATTAAGGATTCATGGATCTTTCAAGTTCTATGATTCTTATACATTATTCTTTAAAGAAAAAAGCTTCAGGCATTAAAGCTTCAATCAAAGATTGGGTTAAAAATATTATGATAAAACGCTCTAATGATATTGTGCTTTTCTATCAAAGCTCGGTTGTCTTATCATGACAGTTATTCGATAATGGGCTAAGCAACGAGAGTTAGTCACTGAAAGGATTTCTCTCTTAAAGGAGCTCATGAATTTTAACAAAAAGTCACTCTTTAGACTTGGCTCATAAAAAAAAAAAAAAAAAATAAAAAAAAAAAGCAGAAGGTGTGATGGGCCAATTGAAGGCGATGAAAATTCAATTATTTTCATGATAAATTAATAAGAAAAGATCGCAACTTGCTATTCGGTTGTTTCCATATTATGGAGATTGGATTGACGAACCTTGTAAGGTTAAAAATACAATTTCTCATGCACTTTGCCAATCGATTTTGAGAGTCCTTCCTGGTCCTTGTAAATGATATGATTGTCATTGTTCAAAAATCTTACTTCTGAGCAGGTGGATGACTTGGAGTGTGATGATTACGTTTTAATGAGATCAAGAAGCGGTTTGGGATTGCGGAACCAATAAATCGCCAGGTCCTAACGGTTTCCTCATTTGATTTTTATTCGTGACTTTTTGGGATATTCTTAAGCAGATTTTGTTAATGCGATCCGAGAGTTTTTTCATCTCAAAGTAAAAGTTCCTCCTGGATGTAAATTCAACCTTCATTTGCTCAAACCCTAAGAAACAGATGCGAAGTTTGTTGAAAGATTACAGGGCCAAATAGTCGCATTGGTGGTTTTTACAAGATCGATTACTAAGATTGTGGCTAATCGTCTTAAGATGGTAATAGCTGAGCTATATTAGTGATGTTCAAATCTGCTTTTGTATCCAACCTCAATTTCTGACGGTCATTTCATCTTAAATGAGCTTATGTCTTGGTGCAACCGCTTATAAATGCGAAAGCCTTGATTTTTAAAGTGGATTTTTGAAAAGGCTTTTGATTCTGTGAGATGGGACTTTCTTCACATATTATTTTTAAGAACTGGGTTGACAATAAAAGGAGAGAATGGATTCAAGGATGACTTCGTCTGCTATGGATCTATTCTTGTTAATGTTATTCCGACCGCTGAATTTACGTACACAAGGGTTTAGAAGCAATTATACCCATATCTCCTTATTGTCATCATAGATTGGAAAGTTTGCATCTTTCTTTCAAAAATATTCATAAATGCTGAATCTTTTTAAGGGTATCTATATTTGAATGATTCGTTTGACGATATCTCATCTTTTCTATGCTGATGACGCAGTCTTCATTAGCAAATGGGATGAGAGCAAACATCCTTACCATAGTTCTAATGCTCAAATTCATCTTTTTTGGCTTCGGTCTTCAATCAATATTCTTAATAGTAAAACTCATGGCAATGGAGTCTCTAATGAGAAGTTCTTGCGGCAGCTAACATTATTGGGTGTTTCTACTTTTTTCCACTACCGTTATCTTATCTTGTTGTCAAGGTTGATTGTCTCCTTCTAGGAGAAAGGCTTGGGATTGAGATATTGGTAAAAGATTCTAACAGACTATCAAAATGGTAAATAAAGACTCTTTCCGTTGTGACTGTCTTACGTTAATCAAGTTCTGTCCTTACGTCCTTGCCTCTTTATCATATGTCGCTTAAAAGCTCCGTTGGGTGTTCTTCGTGACTTGGAATTCTTCGCAACTTTTGTTTTAATGGTGGGCCGATATAAAATGAAAAAGAGAGCCTCAATGATTATTTGGAACTAGATATTGGCTTCGTAAACAAAAAGGAGGAGGCTAGGTGTGTCACAGCAGTCGGTAGTTGGGCGGCTTAATAGATCCTATTAGTTAAATTGGGTTTGGGGAGGATTGGCTTTACGCCAGGATGCATCACTTTGGGGGCATTCGGCTTATTGCTTTTATATAGGCAATCGTTCTCCCTTTTGGTTTTCCACAGGTTGTCGGTTTTTCCAGTTTAACCCCTGGGGAATTGTATTTGGAAAAGCTCAATTCTTTGTCCCAAAAGGTATTAACCTTCTTGCGCTTTTGATAAAGAAAGTGGGAAACGGTGCGAACACTCTCTTTTGGAATTGTTGAATAATGATGTTCCCCCTCTGTGCAGATCTTTTTCCTCGTTTATATCTTGGAGCTCAAAAAAGGTATTACGGTTGCAGATAAACTCATGAATGACTTCTTTTGTTGCTATCTTTTCGTAGACAAACCCCCGTAGGGGTGAAGAAGAGCAGCTCACCATCTTAGATTGAACTTGTTGGGTCTATACTATCTCTTCCAATGATCAATGGCATGGCTTCCTTGGATCTTCTGGTGATTTTTCTGTTTCACATCGCTAGAACATTTTATTGTTGATAATTTTTTCTTTTACTTTTGTTGGTGACGTTACTAATGGGTATGGACAAGTGGTTCCAATAAAGGGTAAAATATTTTAGCGTGAATGTTTGTTTTGGGTTCAGCGCCACACGTCTGTGTTAAAATACAAACTTCATCTGACGCGTTTATAAGTCGGTCTTTTCATGGACTTACGGAAGAAAACTCATTTTCTAATTTTGTATCTTCTCTAATTATACGAGAGATTTATGTCGTCAAAACATCGTATTTGACGGAACGTAAAAATGACATTTTCTTTTATATACTTATTAAAAGTGTATGCCACATTTTACTTTTAGAAAAAAAATATCGTTGAGTATCGCCCGGATCCTTGTTCATATAAGTATCGCCCGGATCTCGCGATGTCGTCTTAAAAGTGTATAATCTCGGTAACAATATTGTTTTCTCCAAACGTATTTAAAGTAGACTACAGTAAACCAATATCCCAATAAAACAATCGCTCATTCAAAGTTTTACAATCATTAGTAACTTAACGAGGTTTAGAGTCCGTGCTTCGCGGAGAGATATTTGCTTATGCGAGTTAAGAAAAGATTTGTATACATCGATTTAAAAAGAGAATTGTAAGATATAAAATGTATGATTTATAAACATTATAAAAGTTTCATTATTAAATACTCATAAATATATACATAGTTAAGATGTAATTAAGTCCACCTTTATACATAGTCCTTGTAAATGATAATCGTATTGTAAGTTTAAATAAGCTTGTAAGGAGATAGTGGTCTTCTGAAACTATCAACGCTAAGAGCACTAAGTACCATAACACCATAACACCGCCACATCAGCGCTACATCAGCTTTAACATTTTAACACCAACACATTAAAAAACCCATCATATAATAACACCTCATAACACCACCTTTTTTAGACCCACATTTTTTTCCATTTATTTAAAAACTAATTTCAATTATCAAATTAAAATACAAAATAACATTTTTTTAAAAAGTTAGAAAACTAAAATAAATTTTCTTTTTTCTTTTACTTTTGCAAGCCACCTAAAACCACAAGGACTAAAATTACAACAAAAAAACACAAGGACTAAACCTAAAACAAAAGAAAACCACAAGGACTAAAACATCAAGCCACACCCATGGTTTTCTTTTCTTCTTCCTCACGAGTACCTGCAAAAAACACACACTACACATACACTGTGAAAACACACACTACACACACACCGTGAAAACACACACTACACACACAAACAAAACCAATTTAAATCCAAAAAAAAGAAAAAGAAAAGAAAAATGGAAAGGGTGGGTTACTAACGTACGTTGGTAGGATGACACCACGCCCAACACCGTTGGGATTTTTGGCACCCCGGTATCATAACGCGACATAACGCCGAGCCACGTCGGCATAACGCCCGGCTCTGCGTTATGGTACCGTGTGCTCAAAGTATCCACAACGCAATAAAATCATAGAGAAGAAAGACAACTGCTATTGTAAAATCAAACCACTTTTAGACGTTTTGATTCAGCAGTTCACTATTACAGTAAGTCTCCTGTATAAACTAAATGCACCCAATAAGCCGCTTTAGGGGAGAGTTTTTCGCAAAGTTTCGTTGTTCGTTCTGTCATCGCCTTTTCATTTCCAATTCCATAAAAGGTGTCGATCAGTAATAGGATGGACGTCTAGAAAGAAAGATGGGAAACCGAAGTGGTTACGACGAGAAAATAGTTCGCATCGAATTACTTGTCACGACATTCTCTTCGGTTCCACATCCTTCTTTGTTAAAACGCATTCTACCGATGAGCAAGGCCTTTTGTAAGATTGAATGGTAATCACAATGTTAGTTTAAAAGAACATATCGAGAGAAAATGAAAGTTTTTTTTCAAATAGATATAAGGCTCTGATTTCCAAGTAGTCTTTTGGGTCTTGAAAGATCGTTTGACTCAGATAAGAGCTTAAGGTTCTGAAAAAATGTAAGTCGGCCATGGCTACACACCAAGTAGGTTGCTTAGCCAAGTTACAGACTTTCACGGTTTCAATTGAAACTGCTCATATTCATCATAGCCTCATCAAGTTATCATGAAATTTGCGGGACGTACGATGCAAACAATGGTAAGCAAACACAATGCATCAAATATTATACATAAAACCGTCAACATATCAACGCAGATCGCTGCAGCCAAGTTATAGACTTTTACTGCTTTCATCAAAACTACTCATATTCATAATAGCCTCATCAAGGTAATCTGCAATTTCTTTTAGTCAACAGTCATAAGCGTATTTTTGTTTTGATACGCATAACCGGTGTATGAACGGAAATTAGAAAAAGAAATGGTGATACTATTTAGTGACAAGATCTCTTCTGTCTGTTCTCGGTGCAACACAAAGACAACGTATCAAAACGCAAATTCGTTTATGGCTGTTACCGTCACTGTCGCGTCATTATTTGAATAACTATGACTAAAAAAATTTCATAAGAAACAATCTATTGGCTCAGATAAGAGCTTTTGTAAGTCTGTCATGGCTGCACACCTAATAGGTTGCGTAGCCAAGCTACGGGCTTTCATGCGTTTTGTTCAGACTGCTCATATTCATCATTGCCTTATCAAGGTATGGTTACCAAGCATAACATAGCATCCGAATATACGCCAAGGGTTTTGTAATTGTCATGTATGCCGAATTAGAAGTCGTTTTCTACATCTATTCACGCGTGAAAGTATCAAAACCCTTAGCACACTCTGAAGATCATTCTTAGGTCCACGTAAGAATTCAACAACGAAAGAGATACAATTTCACTTTCTGAATCGATGCCGTTGAATTCTGACATGGACGCTAGGGGTGGTCGATAGAGACAGATACTTAAATTTAATGGCTAAGATTTGCAAGTGCGGTCCCGGATGAAAAGGTGTTGGCCACACCATGGCTGCAAACACTATTTTTTAGTGTTGTCCCACCAAGATATGTGCCAATTTGGCACGTAATTATCAATAAGGATCTCACAAATGGCATCGTCATTGCCTATATTTCGCAAAAGTAAAAAAGGTAACCTAGAATAACATGAACTTACAATGAAACACGTGACAACTGTTTATCAAGCACAATATGATATTCGAATGTATTATAAGGGTTTTGTGACCGTCACGTATGCCGAAATAGAAGTCATTTTTTACATCTAAGTACGCGTGAAAGTACCAAAATCCTTAGCACACTCTAAAGATCATTCCTAGCTCCAAGTAAAAAGCCAACAAAATCCTTAACACTCTAAAGATCATTCCTAGCTCCAAGTAAGAAGCCAACAACCAAAGAGATATAATTTCAATTTCTATATCGATGTTGTTGACTTTTGACACGGAGGCTAAGGATGGTCAATAGAGACAAATAACTAAGCATCAACATATTCCCAAGAGGCAAAAAAAAGAGTTAAGCCCACAACCTTTTTTTTAAACATCTGTTAGACCAGTTGATGTGCCACGCATGTTGGACGTCTTTGTGCACGAAAAACATAAGTGATGGTGTAGTCAAATTTATATACCAATAGTAATAATCCCGTGAAAATTTCTAACCAAAATAATTCTCAATTAAGAGAAATATAAGGTAAAAATCTCACAAAAGAAAACACAATTCGTATATTTTTATCCGGGAAGTATTGTACAACTCGGGTCGTGTCCCAACGAAATCGTGAATTGAGAATTTAAGAATGATTCGGATTCGAGTTTAGAATAGTAAAAGGATATTGATTAGTTGAATATACACTACAAATGTGTCATAGCTAAGAATTGAAAAAGGCCAATTAACTAGCACCGAAAATTAAATGCACAAATCGAATTAAACCGAGCTAAAACTGAAATTATAAAAAACTAAAACACAACTTTAACAAATTTAATACCTAAACATCAAAATTTAAAAAGAACCCTTTTAGGAAAAAAATTGGAATTTTTTATGTATTTTTGATTTTTTTTATTTTTTTTTCTAAAATTTAATGATTATATCAAAAATAAACTATTTTCTAAAAATTAATACAAAAATTTTTCTTGTATTTTTTTCAAAATACACGAATTAAAATGAAAATTAATGCAAAAAAAAAGAATAAAAATTTTCAACTAATTATTCTATATATTAATTAATTTTTATAAGAAAAAGTAAATCTATTTAATCTATTTTAATTCCTAGAAAATACAATTTTAATTGGAAAAATATGAAAAAAATGATTTTTAGAAACTACAAACTGCAGAAATTAAAAAAAAATAAAAGCCACAAATATTTCTAACAAACAATTGTACTCTAATTTGATCATTAAAAGATAAACCCTATTTTCTTATACTAAAATTGATAAAATATTTAATCTTTTTAATTTATACTAAAAAGACAGGGAAGGAATAGGACAGAGAGGAAACTAAAGGGAGGCGTGTGAACTGATAAATTATACACAGCATTAAAACCCTTGTAGTTTAAGAAAAGTACTAAACAGACCCTAGCTTATTTCCTATTTTTGGCTTATTAAATTTTGAGAATTAGCAAAAACTTAAAACTACAAAGTTGCATATCAGCTTAATGCTAACAACTTTAATAAAAGCTCTTTGGACTTTTAACTAAAGAATAAGCTAGAAAATAAGCTGATCCATGGCTGTTACAGAAAGTAAGGCACAAGGAGTATTTTCACATTTTGGCTTGTATCTTGCTTATTATTTGATGAAAATTGAAAACAAGGGAAGCTTAATGTAGCTTAATAGGTATACTAAAGGATTTTAAAAAGAAAAAGGCTAAGTTTTAACAAAGATCACTAGAAAATTTAAAAGAAAAAGGTTGCTAAATGTTGCTGCTGCTTGTTTGTTGCTGCTGATGCAATTAGCAGCTGGTACAAATGGTATAAAACTGAAATGCAGGCTCAAATTTTAGATCTATTATGATCCAAAGTGAGCTCTAAACAAACTTTAACTCTAAGATGCTTTTAAAATCTAAGACTCTAGTGTATGAAATATCCCCTGGTGCAAAATATGAAGTTTTAAACTCTAAATTCTTGAGTTTCACTAACTAACTATTAAAAACTGTTTAAAACTAGTTATACTACCTTAATACAACTGAATGAACAACTTTGACAAGGTACTTATGACTTTAAGAGTCAAAACAGGCTAATCCCAAACACTCCTTAAGAAAAGCTGTTAAATCTAAAAGATGCTTAAAATCTAATTTTAACACTAACTCAGCTAAATCTTTATATCTACTTTCTCTAAAAATCAACTACTTAAGCTATTGAATCATTAACACTTACAGCTTATTATAAGCAATAAGCCACTTTCTCTCTTAGTGCTTATTATACTACTTATTATGACAGATTTTAATAAAATGAAAACTAAAATGAATACTACTACTAAGGTTTACAACAAATGCTTATTAAAACTATCTCAACAAATTTAAGAAGAATTAGGCACAAAATAAGGCAATAAGCTAATTTTGAATTAATCTAAGAATTTGCCAAAATGAGATATAGAAAAGAGAACCTGAATCCTTGTAGTCTCAGTCACTAAGCCACTCTTGTAGAGTGAGTGGCTTTAGAAGAGCTTAACCTAATGGCACCTTGCCTCTAAACCAGCTGAATAAGCTAAATTTGCTTATAAGAGCTTATTATTCCTTCTAGCTTCCAAATTGAAACAATACTTCTCAAGTAATCATAAACTTTGATGTAAATGATGAGAATAGGTAAATGATTGACTAAAACATGATATAAGCTAAAAATGAGCTTATTAAAAGTGATAAGCTCAAAAGAGCTTATTTAGAGCTTATTTGATTGAAAACGATTTGAAATTGGAAAATAGAAACACAATAGGCTGATAAACTGAATGTATTTCACAAATGAAAGAGTACAAGATGTAAGGAAAGATTACAAGAGCTTAAGAGCTTATTAACTAAAAGCTTAAAAGAAATTGCTTAATTTTGAAAGAAATACAAACTAGAAATTTAAAAACAAAACAACAACTGAAAAATGATGTCTAAGCCTTCTATTTATAGAGGAGAGGTGAAGAGGAGGGAAAGAATTCCAGAGTCTTCCTTTAAATCTTGATCGTTGATCATTTTAATTTGATTGTGGCCGTTGGATGAGATCAATGATGTGTCCTGGCCAATGAGGGCTTGCCACGTGGTCGATTATGATTGGGGAGGGAGTATGAGTAGGATTGAAGGCTAATAAAGGAGCGGGGGAGGTAATTTTCGAAGTTGGGTTGTTGTAGGTTTTTGGCGGGAAAGTTGGTTGTGGCTGTTATAGTTGTTGCGAGAAAGCGGGGCATTTGTTTGAAGGTTTGGAATATTGGCAGAACTCGTCCTTGTCTTTGCTTCCGCCCAAATGTAGTGTTAAAGGAAGTTTAAGAAATGCAGGTTTAGCCCTTGTGTCTTTCTTTCTTTCTTTCTTCTTTATAAATCCACTTTTAACTTTTGGCAACTTTGGTCCTTGAAACTTTTATCTTCTAAATAAGCCCTTGAAACTTTGCACACTTGACATAACTAGCCCCTTGACTTTATCTTGGGTCTTGACTTCCTTTATTTCTGTCTTTGACTGTGTCGGGCTGATCCGGCTGTGATTTCTGGCTGATTCTTCATTCTTTTTCTCGTCTCTTTCGTTCCTTGTCGGTTTTTGACTGT